>BPLR01012743.1:0-15144 GCA_021605095.1 Caerostris extrusa | reverse complement strand
GCTCGCAGAGCCCCCAGAGCGTCGATTTGTGAATAATTTCTCACACACACGCGGTTGGTGCCTATAGATTCGTGGCGTTGTATTACATCCCCTGGAAGCGACAAAAAAATTATTCCTATGCAACTTTTTGTGTTACGGCCAAATGCAGTTTTTGGCCAAATTCGCACCTGAATCTGGCCATAACGCGACAAATTGAGGTCGCACGCAAAAACGCACATAGCCGATCGCAATGTATTCATCCGACGCACCTATGTACCAAATTGCATCCAAATCGGTCGCAATTTACTCTCAAAAACGCTAAAACACGC
The DNA here is from genome assembly GCA_021605095.1 of Caerostris extrusa. Taxonomy (NCBI): domain Eukaryota; kingdom Metazoa; phylum Arthropoda; class Arachnida; order Araneae; family Araneidae; genus Caerostris; species Caerostris extrusa. Next base: position 14,836 of record BPLR01012743.1, on the reverse strand, counting down.
TTAAAACAGCTCGGAGAGCTCCCACAGCGCGTATTTGTGACTTAAACGCATACTTGCGAATATCTACCGAAATAAATTTGCTAGGGCAATTCTTTTAAGGGGGTCACTTACGGGCGTGAAACGCTATTGAACGACATCCACATTGTGGCCCTAGCACGTTAATTTCTCCCCATATGGGCACGTTGTATATCGGCACTTGCGCGATCGGGACTAGGCGAACGCATGCCCATAACTTCTACAAATAATTTCTCACAGACACGCGGTTGGTGCCTATAGATTCGTGGCGTTGTATTACATCCTCTGGAAGCGACAAATAAATTATTCCTATGCAACTTTTTGTGTTTCGGCCAAATGCAGTTTTTGGCCAAATTCGCACCTGAATCTGGCCATAACGCGACAAATTGAGGTCGCACGCAAAAACGCACATAGCCGATCGCAATGTATTCATCCGACGCACCTATGTACCAAATTGCATCCAAATCGGTCGCAATTTACTCTCAAAAACGCTAAAACACGCTTAAAACAGCTCGCAGAGCCCCCAGAGCGTCGATTTGTGACTTAAACGCATACTTGCGAATATCTACCGAAATAAATTTGCTAGGGCAATTCTTTTAAGGGGGTCACTTAGGGGCGTGAAACGCTATTGAACGACATCCACATTGTGGCCCTAGCACGTTAATTTCTCCCCATATGGGCACGTTGTATATCGGCACTTGCGCGATCGGGACTAGGCGAACGCATGCCCATAACTTCTACAAATAATTTCTCACACACACGCGGTTGGTGCCTATAGATTCGTGGCGTTGTATTACATCCCCTGGAAGCGACAAAAAAATTATTCCTATGCAACTTTTTGTGTTTCGGCCAAATGCAGTTTTTGGCCAAATTCGCACCTGAATCTGGCCATAACGCGACAAATTGAGGTCGCACGCAAAAACGCACATAGCCGATCGCAATGTATTCATCCGACGCACCTATGTACCAAATTGCATCCAAATCGGTCGCAATTTACTCTCAAAACGCTAAAACACGCTTAAAACAGCTCGGAGAGCTCCCACAGCGCGTATTTGTGACTTAAACGCATACTTGCGAATATCTACCGAAATAAATTTGCTAGGGCAATTCTTTTAAGGGGGTCACTTACGGGCGTGAAACGCTATTGAACGACATCCACATTGTGGCCCTAGCACGTTAATTTCTCCCCATATGGGCACGTTGTATATCGGCACTTGCGCGATCGGGACTAGGCGAACGCATGCCCATAACTTCTACAAATAATTTCTCACAGACACGCGGTTGGTGCCTATAGATTCGTGGCGTTGTATTACATCCTCTGGAAGCGACAAATAAATTATTCCTATGCAACTTTTTGTGTTTCGGCCAAATGCAGTTTTTGGCCAAATTCGCACCTGAATCTGGCCATAACGCGACAAATTGAGGTCGCACGCAAAAACGCACATAGCCGATCGCAATGTATTCATCCGACGCACCTATGTACCAAATTGCATCCAAATCGGTCGCAATTTACTCTCAAAAACGCTAAAACACGCTTAAAACAGCTCGCAGAGCCCCCAGAGCGTCGATTTGTGACTTAAACGCATACTTGCGAATATCTACCGAAATAAATTTGCTAGGGCAATTCTTTTAAGGGGGTCACTTAGGGGCGTGAAACGCTATTGAACGACATCCACATTGTGGCCCTAGCACGTTAATTTCTCCCCATATGGGCACGTTGTATATCGGCACTTGCGCGATCGGGACTAGGCGAACGCATGCCCATAACTTCTACAAATAATTTCTCACACACACGCGGTTGGTGCCTATAGATTCGTGGCGTTGTATTACATCCCCTGGAAGCGACAAAAAATTATTCCTATGCAACTTTTTGTGTTTCGGCCAAATGCAGTTTTTGGCCAAATTCGCACCTGAATCTGGCCATAACGCGACAAATTGAGGTCGCACGCAAAAACGCACATAGCCGATCGCAATGTATTCATCCGACGCACCTATGTACCAAATTGCATCCAAATCGGTCGCAATTTACTCTCAAAAACGCTAAAACACGCTTAAAACAGCTCGGAGAGCTCCCACAGCGCGTATTTGTGACTTAAACGCATACTTGCGAATATCTACCGAAATAAATTTGCTAGGGCAATTCTTTTAAGGGGGTCACTTACGGGCGTGAAACGCTATTGAACGACATCCACATTGTGGCCCTAGCACGTTAATTTCTCCCCATATGGGCACGTTGTATATCGGCACTTGCGCGATCGGGACTAGGCGAACGCATGCCCATAACTTCTACAAATAATTTCTCACAGACACGCGGTTGGTGCCTATAGATTCGTGGCGTTGTATTACATCCTCTGGAAGCGACAAATAAATTATTCCTATGCAACTTTTTGTGTTTCGGCCAAATGCAGTTTTTGGCCAAATTCGCACCTGAATCTGGCCATAACGCGACAAATTGAGGTCGCACGCAAAAACGCACATAGCCGATCGCAATGTATTCATCCGACGCATATGTACCAAATTGCATCCAAATCGGTCGCAATTTACTCTCAAAAACGCTAAAACACGCTTAAAACAGCTCGCAGAGCCCCCAGAGCGTCGATTTGTGACTTAAACGCATACTTGCGAATATCTACCGAAATAAATTTGCTAGGGCAATTCTTTTAAGGGGGTCACTTAGGGGCGTGAAACGCTATTGAACGACATCCACATTGTGGCCCTAGCACGTTAATTTCTCCCCATATGGGCACGTTGTATATCGGCACTTGCGCGATCGGGACTAGGCGAACGCATGCCCATAACTTCTACAAATAATTTCTCACACACACGCGGTTGGTGCCTATAGATTCGTGGCGTTGTATTACATCCCCTGGAAGCGACAAAAAAATTATTCCTATGCAACTTTTTGTGTTTCGGCCAAATGCAGTTTTTGGCCAAATTCGCACCTGAATCTGGCCATAACGCGACAAATTGAGGTCGCACGCAAAAACGCACATAGCCGATCGCCGATCGCAATGTATTCATCCGACGCACCTATGTACCAAATTGCATCCAAATCGGTCGCAATTTACTCTCAAAAACGCTAAAACACGCTTAAAACAGCTCGGAGAGCTCCCACAGCGTCGTATTTGTGACTTAAACGCATACTTGCGAATATCTACCGAAATAAATTTGCTAGGGCAATTCTTTTAAGGGGGTCACTTACGGGCGTGAAACGCTATTGAACGACATCCACATTGTGGCCCTAGCACGTTAATTTCTCCCCATATGGGCACGTTGTATATCGGCACTTGCGCGATCGGGACTAGGCGAACGCATGCCCATAACTTCTACAAATAATTTCTCACAGACACGCGGTTGGTGCCTATAGATTCGTGGCGTTGTATTACATCCTCTGGAAGCGACAAATAAATTATTCCTATGCAACTTTTTGTGTTTCGGCCAAATGCAGTTTTTGGCCAAATTCGCACCTGAATCTGGCCATAACGCGACAAATTGAGGTCGCACGCAAAAACGCACACAGCCGATCGCAATGTATTCATCCGACGCACCTATGTACCAAATTGCATCCAAATCGGTCGCAATTTACTCTCAAAAACGCTAAAACACGCTTAAAACAGCTCGCAGAGCCCCCAGAGCGTCGATTTGTGACTTAAACGCATACTTGCGAATATCTACCGAAATAAATTTGCTAGGGCAATTCTTTTAAGGGGGTCACTTAGGGGCGTGAAACGCTATTGAACGACATCCACATTGTGGCCCTAGCACGTTAATTTCTCCCCATATGGGCACGTTGTATATCGGCACTTGCGCGATCGGGACTAGGCGAACGCATGCCCATAACTTCTACAAATAATTTCTCACACACACGCGGTTGGTGCCTATAGATTCGTGGCGTTGTATTACATCCCCTGGAAGCGACAAAAAATTATTCCTATGCAACTTTTTGTGTTTCGGCCAAATGCAGTTTTTGGCCAAATTCGCACCTGAATCTGGCCATAACGCGACAAATTGAGGTCGCACGCAAAAACGCACATAGCCGATCGCAATGTATTCATCCGACGCACCTATGTACCAAATTGCATCCAAATCGGTCGCAATTTACTCTCAAAAACGCTAAAACACGCTTAAAACAGCTCGGAGAGCTCCCACAGCGCGTATTTGTGACTTAAACGCATACTTGCGAATATCTACCGAAATAAATTTGCTAGGGCAATTCTTTTAAGGGGGTCACTTAGGGGCGTGAAACGCTATTGAACGACATCCACATTGTGGCCCTAGCACGTTAATTTCTCCCCATATGGGCACGTTGTATATCGGCACTTGCGCGATCGGGACTAGGCGAACGCATGCCCATAACTTCTACAAATAATTTCTCACAGACACGCGGTTGGTGCCTATAGATTCGTGGCGTTGTATTACATCCTCTGGAAGCGACAAATAAATTATTCCTATGCAACTTTTTGTGTTTCGGCCAAATGCAGTTTTTGGCCAAATTCGCACCTGAATCTGGCCATAACGGACAAATTGAGGTCGCACGCAAAAACGCACATAGCCGATCGCAATGTATTCATCCGACGCACCTATGTACCAAATTGCATCCAAATCGGTCGCAATTTACTCTCAAAAACGCTAAAACACGCTTAAAACAGCTCGCAGAGCCCCCAGAGCGTCGATTTGTGACTTAAACGCATACTTGCGAATATCTACCGAAATAAATTTGCTAGGGCAATTCTTTTAAGGGGGTCACTTAGGGGCGTGAAACGCTATTGAACGACATCCACATTGTGGCCCTAGCACGTTAATTTCTCCCCATATGGGCACGTTGTATATCGGCACTTGCGCGATCGGGACTAGGCGAACGCATGCCCATAACTTCTACAAATAATTTCTCACACACACGCGGTTGGTGCCTATAGATTCGTGGCGTTGTATTACATCCCCTGGAAGCGACAAAAAAATTATTCCTATGCAACTTTTTGTGTTTCGGCCAAATGCAGTTTTTGGCCAAATTCGCACCTGAATCTGGCCATAACGCGACAAATTGAGGTCGCACGCAAAAACGCACATAGCCGATCGCAATGTATTCATCCGACGCACCTATGTACCAAATTGCATCCAAATCGGTCGCAATTTACTCTCAAAAACGCTAAAACACGCTTAAAACAGCTCGGAGAGCTCCCACAGCGCGTATTTGTGACTTAAACGCATACTTGCGAATATCTACCGAAATAAATTTGCTAGGGCAATTCTTTTAAGGGGGTCACTTACGGGCGTGAAACGCTATTGAACGACATCCACATTGTGGCCCTAGCACGTTAATTTCTCCCCATATGGGCACGTTGTATATCGGCACTTGCGCGATCGGGACTAGGCGAACGCATGCCCATAACTTCTACAAATAATTTCTCACAGACACGCGGTTGGTGCCTATAGATTCGTGGCGTTGTATTACATCCTCTGGAAGCGACAAATAAATTATTCCTATGCAACTTTTTGTGTTTCGGCCAAATGCAGTTTTTGGCCAAATTCGCACCTGAATCTGGCCATAACGCGACAAATTGAGGTCGCACGCAAAAACGCACATAGCCGATCGCAATGTATTCATCCGACGCACCTATGTACCAAATTGCATCCAAATCGGTCGCAATTTACTCTCAAAAACGCTAAAACACGCTTAAAACAGCTCGCAGAGCCCCCAGAGCGTCGATTTGTGACTTAAACGCAAACGCATACTTGCGAATATCTACCGAAATAAATTTGCTAGGGCAATTCTTTTAAGGGGGTCACTTAGGGGCGTGAAACGCTATTGAACGACATCCACATTGTGGCCCTAGCACGTTAATTTCTCCCCATATGGGCACGTTGTATATCGGCACTTGCGCGATCGGGACTAGGCGAACGCATGCCCATAACTTCTACAAATAATTTCTCACACACACGCGGTTGGTGCCTATAGATTCGTGGCGTTGTATTACATCCCCTGGAAGCGACAAAAAAATTATTCCTATGCAACTTTTTGTGTTTCGGCCAAATGCAGTTTTTGGCCAAATTCGCACCTGAATCTGGCCATAACGCGACAAATTGAGGTCGCACGCAAAAACGCACATAGCCGATCGCAATGTATTCATCCGACGCACCTATGTACCAAATTGCATCCAAATCGGTCGCAATTTACTCTCAAAAACGCTAAAACACACGCTTAAAACAGCTCGGAGAGCTCCCACAGCGCGTATTTGTGACTTAAACGCATACTTGCGAATATCTACCGAAATAAATTTGCTAGGGCAATTCTTTTAAGGGGGTCACTTACGGGCGTGAAACGCTATTGAACGACATCCACATTGTGGCCCTAGCACGTTAATTTCTCCCCATATGGGCACGTTGTATATCGGCACTTGCGCGATCGGGACTAGGCGAACGCATGCCCATAACTTCTACAAATAATTTCTCACAGACACGCGGTTGGTGCCTATAGATTCGTGGCGTTGTATTACATCCTCTGGAAGCGACAAATAAATTATTCCTATGCAACTTTTTGTGTTTCGGCCAAATGCAGTTTTTGGCCAAATTCGCACCTGAATCTGGCCATAACGCGACAAATTGAGGTCGCACGCAAAAACGCACATAGCCGATCGCAATGTATTCATCCGACGCACCTATGTACCAAATTGCATCCAAATCGGTCGCAATTTACTCTCAAAAACGCTAAAACACGCTTAAAACAGCTCGCAGAGCCCCCAGAGCGTCGATTTGTGACTTAAACGCATACTTGCGAATATCTACCGAAATAAATTTGCTAGGGCAATTCTTTTAAGGGGGTCACTTAGGGGCGTGAAACGCTATTGAACGACATCCACATTGTGGCCCTAGCACGTTAATTTCTCCCCATATGGGCACGTTGTATATCGGCACTTGCGCGATCGGGACTAGGCGAACGCATGCCCATAACTTCTACAAATAATTTCTCACACACACGCGGTTGGTGCCTATAGATTCGTGGCGTTGTATTACATCCCCTGGAAGCGACAAAAAATTATTCCTATGCAACTTTTTGTGTTTCGGCCAAATGCAGTTTTTGGCCAAATTCGCACCTGAATCTGGCCATAACGCGACAAATTGAGGTCGCACGCAAAAACGCACATAGCCGATCGCAATGTATTCATCCGACGCACCTATGTACCAAATTGCATCCAAATCGGTCGCAATTTACTCTCAAAAACGCTAAAACACGCTTAAAACAGCTCGGAGAGCTCCCACAGCGCGTATTTGTGACTTAAACGCATACTTGCGAATATCTACCGAAATAAATTTGCTAGGGCAATTCTTTTAAGGGGGTCACTTACGGGCGTGAAACGCTATTGAACGACATCCACATTGTGGCCCTAGCACGTTAATTTCTCCCCATATGGGCACGTTGTATATCGGCACTTGCGCGATCGGGACTAGGCGAACGCATGCCCATAACTTCTACAAATAATTTCTCACAGACACGCGGTTGGTGCCTATAGATTCGTGGCGTTGTATTACATCCTCTGGAAGCGACAAATAAATTATTCCTATGCAACTTTTTGTGTTTCGGCCAAATGCAGTTTTTGGCCAAATTCGCACCTGAATCTGGCCATAACGCGACAAATTGAGGTCGCACGCAAAAACGCACATAGCCGATCGCAATGTATTCATCCGACGCACCTATGTACCAAATTGCATCCAAATCGGTCGCAATTTACTCTCAAAAACGCTAAAACACGCTTAAAACAGCTCGCAGAGCCCCCAGAGCGTCGATTTGTGACTTAAACGCATACTTGCGAATATCTACCGAAATAAATTTGCTAGGGCAATTCTTTTAAGGGGGTCACTTAGGGGCGTGAAACGCTATTGAACGACATCCACATTGTGGCCCTAGCACGTTAATTTCTCCCCATATGGGCACGTTGTATATCGGCACTTGCGCGATCGGGACTAGGCGAACGCATGCCCATAACTTCTACAAATAATTTCTCACACACACGCGGTTGGTGCCTATAGATTCGTGGCGTTGTATTACATCCCCTGGAAGCGACAAAAAATTATTATTCCTGCAACTTTTTGTGTTTCGGCCAAATGCAGTTTTTGGCCAAATTCGCACCTGAATCTGGCCATAACGCGACAAATTGAGGTCGCACGCAAAAACGCACATAGCCGATCGCAATGTATTCATCCGACGCACCTATGTACCAAATTGCATCCAAATCGGTCGCAATTTACTCTCAAAAACGCTAAAACACGCTTAAAACAGCTCGGAGAGCTCCCACAGCGCGTATTTGTGACTTAAACGCATACTTGCGAATATCTACCGAAATAAATTTGCTAGGGCAATTCTTTTAAGGGGGTCACTTACGGGCGTGAAACGCTATTGAACGACATCCACATTGTGGCCCTAGCACGTTAATTTCTCCCCATATGGGCACGTTGTATATCGGCACTTGCGCGATCGGGACTAGGCGAACGCATGCCCATAACTTCTACAAATAATTTCTCACAGACACGCGGTTGGTGCCTATAGATTCGTGGCGTTGTATTACATCCTCTGGAAGCGACAAATAAATTATTCCTATGCAACTTTTTGTGTTTCGGCCAAATGCAGTTTTTGGCCAAATTCGCACCTGAATCTGGCCATAACGCGACAAATTGAGGTCGCACGCAAAAACGCACATAGCCGATCGCAATGTATTCATCCGACGCACCTATGTACCAAATTGCATCCAAATCGGTCGCAATTTACTCTCAAAAACGCTAAAACACGCTTAAAACAGCTCGCAGAGCCCCCAGAGCGTCGATTTGTGACTTAAACGCATACTTGCGAATATCTACCGAAATAAATTTGCTAGGGCAATTCTTTTAAGGGGGTCACTTAGGGGCGTGAAACGCTATTGAACGACATCCACATTGTGGCCCTAGCACGTTAATTTCTCCCCATATGGGCACGTTGTATATCGGCACTTGCGCGATCGGGACTAGGCGAACGCATGCCCATAACTTCTACAAATAATTTCTCACACACACGCGGTTGGTGCCTATAGATTCGTGGCGTTGTATTACATCCCCTGGAAGCGACAAAAAATTATTCCTATGCAACTTTTTGTGTTTCGGCCAAATGCAGTTTTTGGCCAAATTCGCACCTGAATCTGGCCATAACGCGACAAATTGAGGTCGCACGCAAAAACGCACATAGCCGATCGCAATGTATTCATCCGACGCACCTATGTACCAAATTGCATCCAAATCGGTCGCAATTTACTCTCAAAAACGCTAAAACACGCTTAAAACAGCTCGGAGAGCTCCCACAGCGTCGATTTGTGACTTAAACGCATACTTGCGAATATCTACCGAAATAAATTTGCTAGGGCAATTCTTTTAAGGGGGTCACTTAGGGGCGTGAAACGCTATTGAACGACATCCACATTGTGGCCCTAGCACGTTAATTTCTCCCCATATGGGCACGTTGTATATCGGCACTTGCGCGATCGGACTAGGCGAACGCATGCCCATAACTTCTACAAATAATTTCTCACAGACACGCGGTTGGTGCCTATAGATTCGTGGCGTTGTATTACATCCTCTGGAAGCGACAAATAAATTATTCCTATGCAACTTTTTGTGTTTCGGCCAAATGCAGTTTTTGGCCAAATTCGCACCTGAATCTGGCCATAACGCGACAAATTGAGGTCGCACGCAAAAACGCACATAGCCGATCGCAATGTATTCATCCGACGCACCTATGTACCAAATTGCATCCAAATCGGTCGCAATTTACTCTCAAAAACGCTAAAACACGCTTAAAACAGCTCGCAGAGCCCCCAGAGCGTCGATTTGTGACTTAAACGCATACTTGCGAATATCTACCGAAATAAATTTGCTAGGGCAATTCTTTTAAGGGGGTCACTTAGGGGCGTGAAACGCTATTGAACGACATCCACATTGTGGCCCTAGCACGTTAATTTTAATCCCCATATGGGCACGTTGTATATCGGCACTTGCGCGATCGGGACTAGGCGAACGCATGCCCATAACTTCTACAAATAATTTCTCACAGACACGCGGTTGGTGCCTATAGATTCGTGGCGTTGTATTACATCCCCTGGAAGCGACAAATAAATTATTCCTATGCAACTTTTTGTGTTTCGGCCAAATGCAGTTTTTGGCCAAATTCGCACCTGAATCTGGCCATAACGCGACAAATTGAGGTCGCACGCAAAAACGCACATAGCCGATCGCAATGTATTCATCCGACGCACCTATGTACCAAATTGCATCCAAATCGGTCGCAATTTACTCTCAAAAACGCTAAAACACGCTTAAAACAGCTCGCAGAGCCCCCAGAGCGTCGATTTGTGACTTAAACGCATACTTGCGAATATCTACCGAAATAAATTTGCTAGGGCAATTCTTTTAAGGGGGTCACTTAGGGGCGTGAAACGCTATTGAACGACATCCACATTGTGGCCCTAGCACGTTAATTTCTCCCCATATGGGCACGTTGTATATCGGCACTTGCGCGATCGGGACTAGGCGAACGCATGCCCATAACTTCTACAAATAATTTCTCACACACACGCGGTTGGTGCCTATAGATTCGTGGCGTTGTATTACATCCCCTGGAAGCGACAAAAAAATTATTCCTATGCAACTTTTTGTGTTTCGGCCAAATGCAGTTTTTGGCCAAATTCGCACCTGAATCTGGCCATAACGCGACAAATTGAGGTCGCACGCAAAAACGCACATAGCCGATCGCAATGTATTCATCCGACGCACCTATGTACCAAATTGCATCCAAATCGGTCGCAATTTACTCTCAAAAACGCTAAAACACGCTTAAAACAGCTCGGAGAGCTCCCACAGCGCGTATTTGTGACTTAAACGCATACTTGCGAATATCTACCGAAATAAATTTGCTAGGGCAATTCTTTTAAGGGGGTCACTTACGGGCGTGAAACGCTATTGAACGACATCCACATTGTGGCCCTAGCACGTTAATTTCTCCCCATATGGGCACGTTGTATATCGGCACTTGCGCGATCGGGACTAGGCGAACGCATGCCCATAACTTCTACAAATAATTTCTCACAGACACGCGGTTGGTGCCTATAGATTCGTGGCGTTGTATTACATCCTCTGGAAGCGACAAATAAATTATTCCTATGCAACTTTTTGTGTTTCGGCCAAATGCAGTTTTTGGCCAAATTCGCACCTGAATCTGGCCATAACGCGACAAATTGAGGTCGCACGCAAAAACGCACATAGCCGATCGCAATGTATTCATCCGACGCACCTATGTACCAAATTGCATCCAAATCGGTCGCAATTTACTCTCAAAAACGCTAAAACACGCTTAAAACAGCTCGCAGAGCCCCCAGAGCGTCGATTTGTGACTTAAACGCATACTTGCGAATATCTACCGAAATAAATTTGCTAGGGCAATTCTTTTAAGGGGGTCACTTAGGGGCGTGAAACGCTATTGAACGACATCACATTGTGGCCCTAGCACGTTAATTTCTCCCCATATGGGCACGTTGTATATCGGCACTTGCGCGATCGGGACTAGGCGAACGCATGCCCATAACTTCTACAAATAATTTCTCACACACACGCGGTTGGTGCCTATAGATTCGTGGCGTTGTATTACATCCCCTGGAAGCGACAAAAAAATTATTCCTATGCAACTTTTTGTGTTTCGGCCAAATGCAGTTTTTGGCCAAATTCGCACCTGAATCTGGCCATAACGCGACAAATTGAGGTCGCACGCAAAAACGCACATAGCCGATCGCAATGTATTCATCCGACGCACCTATGTACCAAATTGCATCCAAATCGGTCGCAATTTACTCTCAAAAACGCTAAAACACGCTTAAAACAGCTCGGAGAGCTCCCACAGCGCGTATTTGTGACTTAAACGCATACTTGCGAATATCTACCGAAATAAATTTGCTAGGGCAATTCTTTTAAGGGGGTCACTTACGGGCGTGAAACGCTATTGAACGACATCCACATTGTGGCCCTAGCACGTTAATTTCTCCCCATATGGGCACGTTGTATATCGGCACTTGCGCGATCGGGACTAGGCGAACGCATGCCCATAACTTCTACAAATAATTTCTCACAGACACGCGGTTGGTGCCTATAGATTCGTGGCGTTGTATTACATCCTCTGGAAGCGACAAATAAATTATTCCTATGCAACTTTTTGTGTTTCGGCCAAATGCAGTTTTTGGCCAAATTCGCACCTGAATCTGGCCATAACGCGACAAATTGAGGTCGCACGCAAAAACGCACATAGCCGATCGCAATGTATTCATCCGACGCACCTATGTACCAAATTGCATCCAAATCGGTCGCAATTTACTCTCAAAAACGCTAAAACACGCTTAAAACAGCTCGCAGAGCCCCCAGAGCGTCGATTTGTGACTTAAACGCATACTTGCGAATATCTACCGAAATAAATTTGCTAGGGCAATTCTTTTAAGGGGGTCATTAGGGGCGTGAAACGCTATTGAACGACATCCACATTGTGGCCCTAGCACGTTAATTTCTCCCCATATGGGCACGTTGTATATCGGCACTTGCGCGATCGGGACTAGGCGAACGCATGCCCATAACTTCTACAAATAATTTCTCACACACACGCGGTTGGTGCCTATAGATTCGTGGCGTTGTATTACATCCCCTGGAAGCGACAAAAAAATTATTCCTATGCAACTTTTTGTGTTACGGCCAAATGCAGTTTTTGGCCAAATTCGCACCTGAATCTGGCCATAACGCGACAAATTGAGGTCGCACGCAAAAACGCACATAGCCGATCGCAATGTATTCATCCGACGCACCTATGTACCAAATTGCATCCAAATCGGTCGCAATTTACTCTCAAAAACGCTAAAACACGCTTAAAACAGCTCGGAGAGCTCCCACAGCGCGTATTTGTGACTTAAACGCATACTTGCGAATATCTACCGAAATAAATTTGCTAGGGCATCTTTTAAGGGGGTCACTTACGGGCGTGAAACGCTATTGAACGACATCCACATTGTGGCCCTAGCACGTTAATTTCTCCCCATATGGGCACGTTGTATATCGGCACTTGCGCGATCGGGACTAGGCGAACGCATGCCCATAACTTCTACAAATAATTTCTCACAGACACGCGGTTGGTGCCTATAGATTCGTGGCGTTGTATTACATCCTCTGGAAGCGACAAATAAATTATTCCTATGCAACTTTTTGTGTTTCGGCCAAATGCAGTTTTTGGCCAAATTCGCACCTGAATCTGGCCATAACGCGACAAATTGAGGTCGCACGCAAAAACGCACATAGCCGATCGCAATGTATTCATCCGACGCACCTATGTACCAAATTGCATCCAAATCGGTCGCAATTTACTCTCAAAAACGCTAAAACACGCTTAAAACAGCTCGCAGAGCCCCCAGAGCGTCGATTTGTGACTTAAACGCATACTTGCGAATATCTACCGAAATAAATTTGCTAGGGCAATTCTTTTAAGGGGGTCACTTAGGGGCGTGAAACGCTATTGAACGACATCCACATTGTGGCCCTAGCACGTTAATTTCTCCCCATATGGGCACGTTGTATATCGGCACTTGCGCGATCGGGACTAGGCGAACGCATGCCCATAACTTCTACAAATAATTTCTCACACACACGCGGTTGGTGCCTATAGATTCGTGGCGTTGTATTACATCCCCTGGAAGCGACAAAAAATTATTCCTATGCAACTTTTTGTGTTTCGGCCAAATGCAGTTTTTGGCCAAATTCGCACCTGAATCTGGCCATAACGCGACAAATTGAGGTCGCACGCAAAAACGCACATAATTGCTTTAACCTTTCTTCCAGCTGGCTTTGATGCCGGGTCACAGTATTTGTCTTCCACCAAACCAGCTTCCTTCTCGATGCATTTCGGCTTCGATATCTGAGACCTAATAAAATACATGATAATGAATAATAAATAAAAAATGGTTTCTAGAAATTTTTCAAATTTTACATTTCGATTGATGTATGCAGGAATATTTAATTTTCTAAGTCATCTTACCTCCTCCACAAGATGCAGAGCACACAGTCCAGTCGGAATAAGACCAGTGGAATTCAGGTTTACGAGTGGCATTCTCGTTCGGAATCGTGTACTCGTACACTAGACCGGGATTTTCCGTTTGATACAGAAGCTGAAAGTAAATTTCGAAATATTAAAAGGATTTAATTATCACCAATATGACAATTATTTTAGTCTAATATGACTGTAGAGCTTTGAGCGTAGAGCTGGCAACCCTACCCCGTGAAAAAGTCAAGCGTCACGGAGCCAAGTCAGACCTACGGATGCTCCATCACAACAGAAGCTGTCCCCTTCTTCTGTTCTTCCATGATTTTAATTTGGGTTCATGAACTTGTCTAAATATTACTGTCTACCAAATGAGATATAAAACAACAACAGCACCAATATGAAAAAAATGAAGCAACCTATTTTTCATCTCATTTTTAATATCTTTCAATTAATGTTTTAATTATTTGTGGCAAAAATAATTTTGCTTTTACAGAAAAACATTAAACAATTCCCATTTTTTATAGGAAGTGGAACTGAAACATTGCTTATCTTAAGTATTCGGAATCATTAAAATATAAATAGCTGCAAAAAAAAAAAAAACTCTGTAACCGTGATTGCGTCTAAGCAACCATGTTTTCACCTATACACTGCAAGAGCGACCAAGAAATCGTCAGTAGGCTTCGAAACCCTCGTCATAAAGGACGTAAGACAAAACAGGCGCTGCCGTTTGTTACGAGC
>BPLR01012740.1:0-64189 GCA_021605095.1 Caerostris extrusa | reverse complement strand
ATTACGTGACATTGCTGCAATAAAATCAGGAAATTAATATAAAGAAAGCATCAAATCCCTATATAATGTCATAATAGCATCGGAACATTACATAAGCTTATGATTCAGAGAGACTACATACACACACACCACATAAAATAATACGAATGCGAAGTAATTCTAAAAATAATAATAATATACTTTAATATTAATATTAAGACTATTCTAATTTTAGAATTAGTAAGTTGTTTGCACACAACTGCAATGAAATTGCCTAGCTTTCTTCCTACATAGTAGCACACGGAAAGTTATAGACGATGTTGTCATACGATTTATATTAATATAATTGAAAAAAGTTAACATAGCAAAAGTCAGAGGTGTTTCAAAAACAAAATTGTAATGAAAGGTTGATAATTGCAAAAAGACAGATTGGCTATCATATACTATAAAATAATAATATTGTTATCAAATTGCTATATTGAAATAATATATATACATAAAATATTTGACCAGGGGCCTGAAGATTTCAAAGCGATTGACGCTCTCTACCACAGGTATCGGACCATCACTGACTCTAACCTGAAATCTATGGCATCAAGCGCCAGACCTCTGCCCGCTTTCTCAATCATTATAACTCACAGGTCAAACAAGAGCAAGCTACAAAGACCATAATCTATATAAACTTTATATAAATAACCAATTGACGTCTCAACTGAAATGGTAAAATAAACAGCCGCTCTTCAAATGTTAACTACTTCCACCATTATTTCCAGCAAAACAAGATAAAATAAAATTGTACATTAAAACATAAAAGGGAAAAGCATTATGAAATAAATTTAAATATATATATCTATAAGATGCAACTATTGTTTTTTAAAGGCAATATAGAACACATTGCTTTATTTTTTTTTGTAGTATGAATTTACATTTTACGAGATAAATATTGCACAAAATAGCATGTTCATACATATATAGTGAAGTTTTAACTATAATTTTACCATTTTTCTGATATTGAGAAAAAAATAAAAATTTAATATTTCAATAGGATGTATTTTACTTTTTATATACAGCAAATATTTGTAATTAAATTTATTATGGAATTATAATTGTGGAAATTTAAAAATACTTTTTTTTTTTTTACATTTCATACCATACTATTACCCAGGGGGCGCGTGAATTTGCCACGGACGCGGAGTAACAATGCCCCGCAGCGCTCTACGATCCTATTAGACCGGGACTACAGCTTAAAGTGGGATTCCGAACCACTACAAACACCCATGGCAATGGCCGATTTGAACCCGATTTGGGACTAAACGCCAGAGCGCTAATTCGGCCATCAGGCCCTCATACCAACAATTAATTATTTTGCAAGAATGTAATAAATATTACGTATTGTACATAATCTTTTGTATTTTTAAATTAAACAATTGAAACTATTATTTTTAAAAAATAAGTTAACTAATTTTTGATAAATAGCTACTTTTTCAAATAAAACATGATCGAACCACACCTATAAATAATTAATCACTACAAATCCAAATGTGCTGATAAATTACTCCACTTTCAAGTTAAGAAAAAAACTTTTTTTTCAAAAATGAAACCTTATCCATATATTATTCCTTTTAAATTTCAACCATTTCCACTATATTTTTCTTTGCCTTTGGCTTGAAATAAAATGGCGAGTGCTTCTCTCGCGGGTTGAAACACTAACATTTACTCCGAAAAAGGAAAATGAAAAATTTTCAAATAAACCCATTTCAGTGCAAAAATTTTGTGGAAAAGCTTTTAAAGTGTGGGAACTTCGGCGTGTTCTCCAAAATACGACACCTACCCTCCATCTGGCGGATCCATAAACAACTGCAATACAAATTTCCCCCTATAACCTCGCATAAATCCCGGAGTCCGGCACTTACCGGAAAAGTCAAACTTTTCCCAGGAAACTTACTTTTTCCGGGAACTGCGCATTTATTTCCGCGGCTTAAAAATGTACGAGACAAAAAGGAAAAAAATTTCCTTTAAAGCACTCACTCAACGTCGCTTAGAAAGGACCTTTATTTTTATTTTGTGTTAAAAAGTAAGATTCGTCTTACAAGGTTCTTTCATTGTTTTATATGACAGCCTGTATAAAACTCTAAACATCAAAATCTTTCTCTGTACATAAAGAATCTAGAATGTTCCAGCATAACATTTCCAGCATGACATGCATCTAAGTCCAGTTTTTTTCTCTGAATTTATTAATATTTTTATTTGTTGCATAATAAAAAAAATCGTACAAATTTTTTTATTAGTTTTTAATTAAGCCAAATTTTTTTATTAGTTTTTTAAATTATTTTGTTTGATACTTCGCGTATGGTGCCTTCTGAAGGCTTGATGATGATATTAAACTGTCAACAAGCCAATGTTCGAATTCTAAGGATTATATTAAGATTTTTATCTTCTCAAATAATAAAATGCTGATTTTAATGTTTATATATAAACTTGCTTTTATTAAAAATTTTTATTCATTTTTTAATTAAGCAAAACTTCATTTTTATTTGTCAGATACTTTCGAGTGTGGCGCCATCTGGTGGCTTGATAATGATATTAAACTGTCGATAAGCCAAAGCTCGATTGTTAAAGATTATATCAGCATTTTTATCTTCGTAAATGGTTAAATTCAAAATTTCATCATTAAATTCAATAAATTAAAATGTTATTATATAAGCTTATTTTTATATAAAATTTATGGTATTTTTGCAGTTTTTGCTCAATTATTAAAAAAAAAATTAATTTGCTAGAGTAAATAATATAAAACTTCACTGAAGCTGAAAATGGGGAATATTTGTTGGTTAATGTACATTTCAATAACTGAAAAGTACATAAAACTAAAATTTTATGTTTACTTTGTGCTAAACAGTCAGATTCGCCTTACAACGTTCATTCATTGTTTTCTATGATTGTTTGTATAAGATTCTAAACATCAAAATCTTTCTATCTCTCTATATAAAAGAATCTATGAATTTTGTATGTTCCAGCATAACTTAAATAACTATAAAGCATGACTTAAAACTATTACTATAACTATGAATATAACATTTATAAGTCTAGTTTTTCGCTCTGAATTTATTAATGTTTTTATTTGTTGCGTGGCAAAAAAAAAATCTGTAACATTTTATTATTATTATTTTTTTTTTATTAAGCCAAAACCTTATTTTTAATTTGTTAGATACTGAGTATGGCGACATCTGGTGGATGATGATAAACTGTCAACAAGGCATTGTTCGAATTTTAGAGACTACGTTAGGATTTTTATCCTCTTAAATAATAAAGGCCGAATTTAACGTTATTATATAAGCTTATTTGTATTAAAATTGTTTATTAGTTTTTAATTAAACCAAAACTTTTTTTTTTAATTTGTCAGATATTTGAGTGTGGCGCCATCTGGTGGTTTTATGATGATATTAAACTGTCAATAAGTTAATGCTCGATTTTTAAGGATTATATTAAGATTTTTATCTTCTCAAAGGATGAAATGTTGAATTTAATGTCATTATATAAGCCTATTTTTATTAAAAATTATGCTATTTTCGCAGTTTTTTCAATTTTTTAAAAATTAATTTGCCAAAGTAAATAATATAAAACTTTCCTGAAGCTAAACAAGGAGGGGAATATTTGTTGATTAATATACATTCCAATAACTAAAAGTACATAAAACTAAACCTTTATTTTTACTTTGTGTTAAAAAGTAAGATTCGTCTTACAATGTTCTTTCATTGTTTTCTATGACTGCGTGCATAACACGCTAAACATCAAAATCTTTCTATCTCTCTATATAAAAGAATCTATAAGGAATTTATTTTCCAGCATAACTTAAATAACTATAATCTAGTTTTTTTTTTTTCTGAATTTATTAATATTTTTATTTGTGACATGACAAAAAAATTTTAAAATTTGGTTTATTAGTTTTTTAATTAAGCCAAACCGTATTATTAATTTGTTAGGCACTTCGAGTGTGGCGCCATCTAGTGACTTGATGATAATATTACACTGTCAACAAGCTAATATTCGATTTTTAAGGATTATATTTAATTTTTATTTTCTAAAATGATGAAATGTTGAATTTAACGTTATTATATAAGACTATTTTTATTAAAAAATTTTATTAGTTTTTTAATTAAGTCAAAATCTTACTTTTTAATTTGTTAAGTACTTCAAATATGGCGCCATCTGGTGGATAATATAAACTGTGAACAAGTCAATGTGCGATTTTTAAAGATTATATTAGATTTTTATCTTCTCAAATAATAAAATGTGGAATTTAACGTTATTATATAAGCCTACTTTTATTAAAATTTATTAGTTTTTTAATTATGCAAAAACTTTTTTTATTTGTTAGGGACTACGAGTGTGGCGCCATCTGATGACTTAATGATGACATTAAACTGTCAACAAGCCAATGCTCGATTTTTGAGGATTATGTTATGCTTTTTATCTTCTCAAATGATGAAATGTTGAATTTAATGTTATTATATAAGCCTATTTTTATTAAAATTTACGGTATTTTTGTAGTTTTTGTTCAATTTTTAAAAATAATAATTTGCCAAAGTAAATAATATATAACTTCACCGAAGCTGGACAAGGAGGGGAATATCTGTTGATTAATATACATTCCAATAACTGAAAAGTACATAAAACTAAACCTTTATTTTTACTTTGTGATAAAAAGTAAGATTTGTCTTACAAGGTTCTTTCATTGTTTTCTATGACTGCATATATGACTCCAAACATCAAAATCTTTATATATATCTTTATATAATCTATCTTTCTCTCTATATATATAAAAGAAGCTATGAATGAATGTATATTCCAGCATAACTTAAATAACTATAACATTTATAAGTCCAGTTTTTCCCTGAAACTAATAATAATAATAAAATTGTACAGATTTTTTTGCCACGCAACAATTAAAAATATTAATTGTTGCGTGGCAAAAAAATCTGTAAAATTTTATTATTATTATTTTAATTAAGCCAAAACCTTATTTTTAATTTGTTAGATACTTCGAGTATGGCGCCATCTGGTGGATGATATTAAACTGTCAACAAGCCAATGTTCGAATTTTAAGGACTATATTAGATTTTTATCATCTCAAATAAAAAATGCTGAATTTAACGCCATTATATAAGCCTATTTTAATTAAAAATTGTTATTAGTTTTTTAATTAAGCCAAAACCTTACGTTTTGATTTGTTAGATACTTTCGAGTGTGGCGCCATCTGGTGGCTTGATAATGATATTAAACTGTCAACAAGCTAATGCTCGATTTTTAAGGATTATATTAGGATTTTTATCTTCTGAAATGTTGAAATATTGAATTTAATGTTATTCATATAAAGCTTCACTGAAGCTGGACAAGGCGTGGAATATCTGTTGCTTAATGCACATTCCAATAATTAAAAATACAATCCAATATCTTGTATGCTTCAATAATATGAGATTAGAAGTTGTGCATATTTAAAACAAATATGATTTTTCTATGTCAATCTTCATTATTCTAACATATAACAAATCCCTAGATGTGAGCATGCTTTTAAAAATAACAATGGTAAGAGTTGAGTAATCTAATTACAGCTTTCAAATTGAAGAAGATTGATTGGGGATTGTGACAACGTATTTGAATAACTCGCATTGATAATTAGACTTATAGGTCAGAGTTTTTACGGCTTTTTCACCTTTAAACGCAAATTAAAAACTGATGTATCAGTAAATATCTTAAATAATATTGATTTTCGGATAATAAAAATTACTTGACTTCTGAACTGATGGTAAAAATGTTATTTTATTTCAAATATTATCATTTTATCATTAAAGTTTTATTGATAAACTTATAGATGATAAAATGGGTTGCGTCATTTTTTTTTTTTGATGATAGAAATGATAAAAAAAATGTTTTTTTGAAAATTCTGCTATGTTAGTTATGATACCTTCATGGCCTAATAGTTTTGTAATATGAATTTTACACGAAGTAAAGCAAATTTAAATTGAAAAAGAAGAAAATGTAATCAAAATATGTCTATTTTCGATTCCTTTGATTTCTTTTTGTAAATATTTCTTGAAGTTAAGTATTATTGATAATAACATTTGATCTAACCATCTAACCATTCATCGTTATTATTATGGATCTATTATTGCTGTCTTTCATTGGTTATTGTTTTAAAAACATTTAAAGAAAAACAGATTACTTGAAAACTCATTCTGAGAATAATTTAAACAGTTATATTATATATATCGTGGCAAATTGAATAGTGAGAAATTCTACATGGTTATAAATGGTTTGAATAGATTAAAAGTATCCTAGCCTACTCTGTCATACAGATCTGAAATATTAATAACTATTCTAATTAATATTAATTTCTGATAATAAGAACTATTTGACTTCTGAGCTAATGGTAAAAATGTCATTTTATTTCAAATATTATCATCCTATCATTAACGTTTGATCCTCTTATATATTGATAAAATTATAATAGATGATAAATATGGGTTTTATCATTTTTTCTATGATGATAGAAATGTAAAAAAACATTTTTATTAACCCCACCCCCCACAATTTTTATTATGAGTTATAAATCCTTCTACTCTTCATGGTCAGATATTTTTGAATATGAACTTTACACGAAACAAAGCAATCTTAAATTGAAAAAGCCGAAAATGTAATCAAAATATGTATAATTCCGCTTGGTATATATTTCGCTTTCTTTGATTTTTCCTTAAACTTTAATATTTCAGGAATTTAAGAAGCAACATTGATAATAACATTTGATCTAATCATCTAAGCATTCTTAATTATTATTGTAAATCTATTATTGCTGTCTTTCATTAATTATTGTTTTACAAACCTTAAAAGAAAAAAGATTAAGTGAAAAATCATTCTGAGAGGAATTTAAATAGTCATATTCGATATATATTGTTGGCGAACTGAATAGTGAGAAATTCTATAATAAATAGTCTCAATGAATTCGAACTTCGATTTGTATCGATTAACGGTAACATTTCGAAGAATCATTATCTCTATCATACAGATCCGAAATATCAATGCATATTTGAAATAATATTGATTTTCTGATAATAAAAATTATTTGACTTCTGATCTTATGATAAAAATGTAATAAATATAAATATTATCATTTTCTCTATTGATAAAATTATGAAAGATGATAAAACATGGATTTTGTCGTTTTTTACTGATGATAAAAATATAAAAAAATAATAATAATTTTTATCCTTTTTTTTCACTATTTTTATCATCAGGCAACAAAATCCTGATGATAATATATGAACAAAACTCAAAAACTAACACATTCAAAGGAAACAATGTCTCCGTTTTATATCAAATGGCAGAAAACTACGGCCAATGCGTCTTACAATGGCTACAGAATCTTTGATTTTTTTTTAAGACGTTGATCAACCGCACCCTCAATTGGTTGCATAATAGAAAATCGAATACTCACCATTCGCAGTTTATGCTCAGTAATAAATCTTGTTAATATTTTTTTGTTTTACAAAAGATAGTTTTGTTTTTTAAAGATAGTTTGTTGTTTTGTTTTTGTCTGTGAGCCTCATATTCTGCTAATGCATATCAGGAACTTCCTTCAACGAGTTATGTAGGGAAGACATTGGCTTTTTGGCAGCACTATTAGGGTAACTCCCTCGTATGTAATATTAGAGAAAACTCAGATAATTCCCAATAGGCAATCTGACTAACGATACACAAGAAACGTTTCGCCATCGTGTTTCCTCGTTTCAGAAAGCAGTGATTGTAGTAGAAGCCACTAGCTGTTTCGAGCATTAGCAAATTTATTAAGAAAAATTCTATTCTAAATTTATTTATTATAAAACGATATGATATTTTATTTACCTTTGCAATTGTAAGTCATTTTTTTTTGTTGAACAATAAGTAACTTCCCCGTACTACAGTCCATGGTGGACCATTTACGGCATAGGGTTGTCAGCCCCACACGCTACCGTCATATTAGACCAAGACCTATGGCTTAAAGTGAATTCCGAGCCACTACAAACATCCATAGCACCGCCGGGACTAGAAAACGAAACCTTTGTCCCCGAGAGCCAAAGCGCAATCTCTCGATCATCAGACCCCCTGAACCATAATACTATTTACAGTTATAATAGTTTTGAACAGTATGCCTATATTTTTGTTGAACATCAGTAATCCTCCTGTTTCCCTTATGTAGTCATGAACTGCTCAACATCATGCAAAGTTGCATGTTGTAAGAGATAAAAACGGTAAACATTCACGAAGCAGCCATGTGGTCGAAATCGCCAACATGTCACCTCGTTTCTGAATGAAATGTCGGTAACAAATACCTCCGTTCGATACAAAGCTGAAGTATCTTGTTACCCACTTTACCACTAAACAAGTGTATGTATATTGTCACAGAATGGAGCAAACATATGAACTGTACTCTATTCTTTCAATATATAATTTTTTTGTTTGTTTTGTTCTATATAAATATTGTATGGAATTTATCCATTGCATAAAAGGAGTCTACATTATTACATTCATTGCCAAAATTTTTACTTTTTTCTCTCCTATGTTAAAAGTAAAAGGATCTCTTTAACAGTTTTTCATTGTTTTCTGTTATATGTCTGTCTGTCCAAACAGCCAGACACCAAAAAAAAAAAAAAAAAAATAAATAAATAAAAAATAAAAAGGATGAATAAAAAAAAAATTCATGTGGAAGCTACTGCGATGGATAAAATCTTAGGATAGATACGTAGAGAAGAAAAAAATGAAAGACACTTATGAATAAGAAATGTTTCTTCCAGGACTGTACGCCCGTCCACTTCACATCTATCAAGTTAATAAAAAGGAAGTTCAATAATACATCTCCGGGGATTAATATTTCATTTATGTATTTTCTGGAAGGAAATTTTGTCTCTTAAAAAGAATGGACATGTTTCATCATCGGAATGGGGTTCATAGAGATGTTTTTCTTGGATTATGGAATTAGTCTCGTATTTCACTGATGGAATGACCCGTTTGCCAGAGTGATTGAGTAAATCACGGAATAATGGCATTGCTCCGACAGGTATTGAATTTGGAGGCAGCAATTAATTTTCTGACTGCAATAGTGTAGATGAATAAAATAAATGCAGTATTTTACAATGTGTATTGGTAAGGAACTCAATGTTGCTAGTTTTAAATTGTGTGTGTTCTTAACTGAATTCATATGTATTCAAGTAGAAAATGGGATAATTCCATGTTTTTTTTTTCTTTCTAATGCAGCTGGCAAACACTTTAGATAGCTTGGTCTTGGATGCCTTAAGGCAAGCGCTGCACAGACGTTACTCACTTTGCATTACCCAGGGGGCGCGTGTAACTTGAAGATAAGCCACGGACGCGGAGTAACAATGCCCCAGCATCGCTCTACGATCCTATTAGACCGGGACCTACAGTTTAAAGTGGATTCCGAACCACTACAAACATCCATGGCACCGCCGGGACTCGAACCCGAAAACCTGGGGTACCGAGCGCCAGAGCGCTAGCCACTCGTCAATACAGTCCCAATTCCATGTAGATAATGGAATAATTCAATTTTTATAATTTTACATCAGTATTTTTTTACTAACTAACTAACTAACTAATTAACTAACTCCCCAATACTACAGTGCCTGGTGGACCATGGCCATCTGCCTACTGGCAGATTCCAAAACAAGAGATACTTTTTTAAAAAGTAGGGTTGTCAGCCCTACGCCCAAAGCTCTACTGTCATATTAGACCGGGACACAAAATTTAAAGTGGATTCCGAGCCCTTACAAAAATCCATGGCAACGTCAGGACTCAAACCCGAAAAATGATATCGAACGTTAGAGCGCTAGTCTCTCGGCCATCAGATCTCTGAACAAAAACACTATTTACAGTTATAATAGTTGAACAGTAAGCCTATATTTTTGTTGAACATCAGTAAGCTCATGTTTCCCTTATGTAGTCATGAACCAGCATGTAAAATTGGTTGTAGGAGAGAAAATACGGTAAACATTCACCAGGCAACCAGATTGTCACAATGTCCATATTGTCTCCTCGTTTCTGAAAGAAATGTCGGCAACGAACGCCACCGTTTGATGCGAAACTGAAGTCTATTGTTGCCCACGATACCACTAAAAAGCAAGAGTTGGTGATGTCTATTATCAGAGAATAGTGCAAATATATGAACTGTACTCTATTCTTTCAATGTATATCTTTTTTTTTTTTTTTTCATGTAAATATTGTATGGAATTTATCTACGGCATAAAGGAGTCTACAAAATTACATTTCTTGAAAAATCTTTTACTTTTTTCTCCCTATGTTAAAAGTAAAAGGATATCTTTTAACAGTTTTTCATTGTTTTTATTACATGTCTGTCTGTCTAAACAGCCAGACACCAAAGAGAAAAGACAAAAAAAAAAATCCGTCTGGAAGCTACTGCGATGGATAAATCTTAGGGCAGATGCGTAAAAAGAGAAAAAAAAAAAAAAAAAAAAATTGAAAGACACAAATGAATAAGAAATGTTTCTTCAGGACTGTACGCCCGGACCACTTAGAGGGAAGCACATCTATCAAGTTAATAAAAAGAAAGTTAAATAATACATTAATATTTCATTTGTGTATTTTCTGGAAGGAAATTCTGTTTCTGGCTGCCGCAAGAATGGACATGTTTAATCATCAGAAATGGGGTTCATAAAGATGTTTTTCTTGGATTATGGAATTAGTTTCGTATTTTGCTGATGGAATGACCCGTTTGCCAGAGTGATTGAGTAAATCACGGAATGGATGGCATTGCTCTGACAGGTATTGAATTTGGAGGTGGCAATTAATTTTCTTGCTGCAATAGTGCAGATGAATAAAGTAAATGCAATATTTTATAATGTGGTGGTAAAGAACTGAATGCTGTTAGTTTTAAATTGTATGTAGTCTCAATTGAATTCGTATGTACTCGTAAGTAGAAAATGGGATAATTCCATGTTGATAACCGAACTGAATGATATTAGTTTTAAATTGTTTGTATTCTTTATTGAATTCGTATGTATTCATAAGTAGAAAATGGATATTGAAAATAGTTGAATTGATGGTTATTGCTTTCTTCAATATCACACATAATTTTTAAAATTTCCTTATTTTATTAATTTAAAGTAACAAAGCACGGAAGTAATGACAAGTGATATATGACTGTCCCATGGATGTTTGTAGTGTCCGTAATCTACTTTAAACCATAAGTCCTGGTCTTATACGGTTGAAGACCGTTGGTTGTAGGTCTGATAACCCTAACTCGTAAAAAATCTTCTCTAGTCTTGAAATCTGCCTATAGATAGACAGCCTTGGCCCTATATGGGGGAGGGGGAGACTGTTGCCCCACTGATGATGATGGTGGTGGTGGTTGTGATTTACGTTATTAACATAATCCATGTTGGGCCATTGCCATCTGCCTACTAGCAGATTTCGAAATAGAATGTTTTCTTTTACGGGTAGGGTTGTCAACCCTACGCCTAAAGCCCTACTATCTGATCTGCAATTTAAAGTGTATTCCGAGCGACTACAAACTTCTACACCGCCGGGACTCGAACCGAAACCAGTAGCATCGAGCGCCAGTTACTCGACCATCAAGCTTCTAAATAATACTATTTAAGTTATAATAGTTGAACAGTATGCCTATATTTTTATTGAACATCAGTAAGATTGATGTTTCCCTTATGTTTGTTACGAAAAGCCACTAGAGTGCGAAGTTGCCTGTTGTATGAGAGAAAACACGGAAAACTTTCACCAGGCAGAATGGTTGTCACAATAACCATCATGTCTTCTCGATTCTAAAAGTGATGTCGGCAACGAATGTCACCTTTGGATGCGAAACTGAAAACTCTTGTTACCCACGTTACAACTAAGCCAAGAGTTGGTGATGTATATTGTCCTGAATGGGACAAATATATGAACTGTACTCTATACTTTCAGTGTATATCTTTTTAGTTTGTTTTGTTCTATATAAATATTGCATGGAACTTATCTACTGCATAAAAGGATTCTACAATATTGTATTTCTTGCCAAAACCTTCACTTTTTCTCTACTAAGTTAAAAGTAAAAGGATCTCTTTTGACAGTTTTTCTTTGTTTTCTATTATATGTCTGTCTGTCCAAACAGGCAGACACCAAAGCAAAAAAAAAAAGTATGAAAAAAAAATCCATCTGGAAGTTACTGCGATGGATAAATCTTAGACCAGATACATAAAAAGAAAAAAAGGGAAAAAATTGACACTTATGAATAAGAAATGTTTCTTCCAGGACTGTACGCCCGGACCACTTAGAGGGAAGCACATCTATCAAGTTAATAAAAAGAAAGTTAAATAATACATCTCCGGGGGATTAATATTTCATTTATGTATTTTCTGGAAGGAAATTTTGTTCCTGGCTGCCGCAAGAATGGACATGTCTAATCATCGGAATGGGGTTCATAGAGATGTTTTTCTTGGATTGTGGAATTAGTTTCGTATTTCGCTGTGGAATGACCCATTTACCAGAGTGATTGAGTAAATCACCGAATGGATGGCATTGCTCTGACAGATATTGAATATGGAGGCAGCAATTAATTTTCTTTGCTGCAATAGTGTGGATAAATAAAATAAATGCAATATTTTACAATGTGTTTTATATTGTATGTGTTCTTAATTTAATTCGTATGCATTCATAAGTAGAAAATGGGATAATTCCATGTAGTTAATGGAGAAATTCGATGAATTTCGAGGCAGCAATTCATTTTCTTGCTGGTTAGCTAGAGTAATAATCTTTTCCCTAATGCAGCTGGAAAACACTTAGACAGTTGTCTTGGATGCCTTAAGACAAGCGCTGCACAGACGTTACTCACTTAGCACTACCTAAGAGGTTCTTGTCGCTTAAAGATAAGCTATGGACGTCGAGTAACACTACCCCAGCAACGCTCTACGAACCTGTTAGGCCGGGACCTACGGTTTAAAATGGATTCCAAACCACTACAAACATTCATGGCACCGCCGGGACTGGAATCCATAACCTGTGTTACCGAGGGCCAGAGCGCTAGTCACTCGGCCATCAGGCAGTTTCCAAAACAGAAAACGTTTTCTTTTTACCGAGTAGGGTTGTCAGTCCTACACCCAAAATTCTGCAGTCATATTAGTCTGGGACCTTCTGTTTAAAGTGGATTTCCAGCCACTACAAGCATCCTTGCCACCACCGGAACACGAATCCGAAGCCTGTGGAACCCAGCGCCATACTCCTCAAATGCTGTCATACCTACTTGGTAGTTTCACGACATCCTAGGAGGTTATATCACCTACACTTTTGTATCTGATTGTAGCTATGAACATGGTTTTATATACAAAAAAACAAAATAATAATAACCTAAAATAATAACCGTGTGGTACCGAGCTCTAGTCACTCTGTTATCAGACCCCTGAACAATAATACTATTTACAGTTATAATAATTGAACAGTAAGACTATATTTTTGTTGAATATCAGTAAGCTCATGTTTACCTTATGTAGTCATGAACAGCTAACCAGTTTTTTAAAGTTGCATCTTGTATGAGAGAAAATACGGTAAACATTCACCAGGTAGCAAGATTGTCACAATCTCCATCAAGTTTCCTCGTTTTTGAACATAGTGTCGCTAATGAATGTCACCTATTGATACGAAACTGAAGCCTCTTGTTATCCACGTTACCACTAAGTCAAGAATTGGTGATGTATATTGTCAATGAATAGTGCAAATATATGAACTGCACTCTATTCTTTCAATGTATATCTTTTTTGTTTTTTGCTCTATATAAATATTGTATGGAATTTATCTACTGCATAAATGTCTGTCTACAATATTACATTCATTGTCAAAAATCTTCACTTTTTCTCTCCTATGTTAAAAGTAAAAGGATCTCTTTTAACAGTTTTTCATTGTTTTCTATTGTATGTCGTTCCAAACAACCGGTCACCAAAGTGAAAGACAAAAAAAAAAAAAGTATGACTAAAAAATCCATCTGGAAGCTACTGCGATGGATAAATCTTAGGACAGATACATAAAGAAAAAAGAGATAGAAATGAAAGACACTTATGAATAAGAAATGTTTCTTCCAGGACTGTACGCCCGGACCACTTAGAGAGAAGCACATCCATCAAGTTAATAAAAAAAAAGTTAAATCATACATCTCCGGGGATTCCTATTTTATTTATAAGAGGGATAATTTCGCGTAAATAAAGGGAGAATTCCATGTAAATAAATGGGATAATTTAACGTAAATAAAGTGGATAATTCCATGTGGATAATGGGAAAATCCCATGAATTTGGAGACAGCAATTAACTTTCTTGCTGCTTAGTGTAGATTAATAACTTTTTTTCCATAATGCAGCTGGCAAACAGTTGTCTTTGATGCCTTATGGCAAGTGCTGCGCCGACATTACTCACATAGCACTACCTAGGAGATGCTTGTAGCGCGAAGCTAAGCTACGAACGCGGAGTAAAATTACCCCAAAATGCTCTACCATCGTGTGAGACCTGGACCTACGGTTTAAAGTGGATTGCAAAAACACTACAAACATCCATGGCACCGGCGGTACTCGAACCCAAAACCGGTGTTACCGAGTGCCACAGCGCTAAAAAACAGGGGATGTTTTTCTTTTTACCAGGAAGGGGGTTGTCAGTCCTACACCCAAAGTTTTACAGTCATATTAGACTGGGACCTAATGTTTAAAGTGAATTTCGAGCCACTACAAGCTTCCGTGGCACCACTGGAAATGCTGTCCTACCTACTTAATTCACAACATCCTAGGAGGTGATATCCCCTTTACATTTGTATCTGATTGTAGCTATGAATATAGTTTTATATGTAAACAAAACAAAATAATAGTAACTTTGTGGTACCGTGCGCTAGTCACTCTGCCATCACACCACTGAACAATGATACTATTTACAGTTAAAATAGTTGAACAGTGTGCCTATATGCTAGTTGAACATCAGAAAGCTCATATTTTCCCTTATGTAGTCATAAACAGCTCACCAGCATGCAAAGTTGCATGTTGTAGGAGAGAAAAACATGAATAACATTCACCAGGCAGCCAGATTGTCACAAGTTCCATCAAGTCTCCTCGTTTTTGAACATAGTGTCGCTAATGAATATCACCTATTGATACGAAACTGAAGCCTCTTGTTATCCACTTTAACTCTAAACCAAGAGTTGGTGATGTATATTGTCACTGAATAGAGCAAAAATATGAACTGTACTATATTCTTTCAACGTATATCATTTTTTTGTTTTTTATATAAATATTGTATGGAATTTATCCATTGCATAAAAGGAGTCTATAATATTACATTCCTTGCCAAAATTTTACTTTTTTCTCCTACGTTAAAAGTAAAAGGATCTCTTTTAACAGTTTTTCATTGTTTTCTATTGTCTGTCTGTCCAAACAGCCAGACAACAAAGCGAAAGACAAAAAAAAAAGTATGAATAAAAAGAAATCCATCTGTAAACTGCTGAGATGGATAAATCTTAGGGCAGATACGTAAAGAGAAAAAAATGGAAGACACTTATGAATAAGAAATGTTTCTTCCAGGACTGTACGCCCGACCACTTAGAGGGAAGCACATCTATCAAGTTAATAAAAGGAAGTTCAATAATACATCTCCGGGGGATTAATATTTCATTTATGTATTTTCTGGAAGGAAATTTCGTTCCTGGCTGCCGAAAGAATGGACATGTTTAATCATCGGAATGGGGTTCATAGAGATGTTTTTCTTGGATTATGGAATTAGTTTCGTATTTCGCTGATGGAATGACCCATTTGCCAGAGCGATTGAGTAAATCACGGAATGGATGGCATTGCTCTGACAGGTATTGAATTCGGAGGCAGCAATTAATTTTCGTGCTGCAATAGTGTAGATGAATCAAATAAATGTAATATTTTATAATATGTTGGTAAGGAGCTTAATGTTGTTAGTTTTCAATTGTATGTATTCATAAGTAAGAAAATGGGATAATTCCATGTAGATAATGGGAAAATCTCATGAATTTTGAAGCAGCAATTAATTTTCTTGTTGCTTAGTGTAAATTAATTAAATAAATTTAAATTTTACAATGCATTGGTAAGAAACTGAATGTTGTTAGATTAGATTGTATCTATTCATAAGTAGAATCTATTACCGTGCCTAAAAAGTAAGACCAATTATTTTTTTTTTTTCAAAAACTCTTCATTTATTCTTCCAAACTTCTTTCATCGCCTTCAAAGTAATCCCCTCCGGACAATGCAATGCACGCTCAATGCACGCTGAAAAGTCCATCGGCAAGGATGGCCTTCAAAGCGCGTGGCTCACGTTGAATCTCTTCAATCAACTCAAAACAGTGTCCCGGAGTAGTTTTTTGAGTATAGGAATAGCCACACGGCGCTAAATCAAGTGAATATGGTGGGTGTGGAAAGATATAGGTTTCATTTTTGGCGAAAAGGTCACGAAGAATGCATGTAGTGTGAGCTGGCGCACTCAGTGTCTTTCGGTACCAATCGAGATTAGACGCGTTTGGGGCCAAATTGCCAGTAATCTAAAAAAAGAAAAAAAAATTTTTAATTCCATAAGCCCCGGGAAATTTAAATAAAAAATTGGTCTTACTTTTGGACACAGTAGTAGGATAATTTCATGTAGATAATGGACAAATTTCTTAAATTTGGAGGTTGCAATTAATTTTCTTGCTGCTTAGTTATAGATGAATAAACTTTTATTCATGGATATCTTTATTTGATGGGTATCTTTTTTCAATTAAAATTTCCTCAAATAAATTATATTCCTTATTTTCATATTAAATATTGCCCTTTTAAAATCACCATTCAAAATCTATTTAGATTAAAACATTAATTTTAAGAAGACGAATCTTTGTTTAGCAATCTTTGAACAAACATGAATGTTTAACATAGAGATCCAAGCTCTCTGTTTAGTGTCGAGTGAATAGATATGCCCCATTCTATTCGCTCGATTATTCCCCATTGAGTATATACACGATGCCATTATTCTCTAGAACATTAGATCTAATTATGCTTTTGAGAACTTTCAATAAGTCACCAACGCTCTAGCAAAGTAATACGTTAATGTTTCGTTTTCGGTGTTTCATTTTCTTAACATTGTTATTTTTTCCCCAGTTGCGTTTTCAATAGATTGCCTGCGCGATCTCTTGGTTATTCTAGGTGTCCCTGGTGTATTAGGGGTTGCTACAATAGGCACTTTTGTGTTCACACATTGCATGGTTGCTTTCTTTTTAATTCGTGGCTTCTCGCTTTAATCGCCAAGGGCTGCGGTATTTAGCCAAAATGCAAGTTTTTTGCTCCATTAGATGAGAATGGTGGTTTATGGATTATTTTACAGTTACAGATATAGATAAAAACAAAATTTTATGTTAAATAAATCTGGGGCCTGATGGTCAAATGACTAGTGCTCTGACGCTCGGTACAACAGGTTTCGGGTTCGAGATCCGGCTATGACAGGATGTTTGTAGTGGTTCGGAATCTACATTAAACAGTAGGTCCTGGTCTAATAGGATCTTAGAGTGTTGCGGGGATGGTGTTACTTGCGTCCGTAGCCTATTTTAAAGTTACAAGTGCCTTCTGTGTAGTGCTAAAGGAACGGCAACAGTACAATAACGACTATGCTTGCTTATGGCATAAAGATTAACTGTCTGTGTATTACTTGTTTCATTAGAACAACAACAACATTACATAAATCTAAAATAAACTTTTCTTTATACCTTTGCTTAAGTTTAAATTCACTGGAAGTTACAACTTTCTAAAACTAGGCGATACAATGGCGATTGTGACAAATTGTGTAAAGTGTCTTGCATCGATATTCAGTCTGTTTGATAAATATTTTCTGGGTTTTCTCTCGTGTGATATATAAAATAGGATCACCCTTTTGGAAAGAAAAATCCTCATTACATCATCCTTGTTCGTGACACACATATGTGGAACACGGGGCCCTCCGATGTTCAACAAAAAATACTAATTTACTGTTTAACTCTTGTATCTGTATACTATAACAGTTCAAAAGATACTGACTTAATTATGGTCTGAAAGTTTGCAATATGATATCTTATTTGATTGTGAAATTATATTGTTGCCTTTATTTAAGTATATATGAATTAAAATCTCACAAATAAATTTTATATAACATTTCTTTTTAGCGAGCAATAAAAGTAACAAAAGAGCGCTAAGTTGCCCTAAAAGGTAACCCAGCCGCTGTAGAGCAATCTGTTGCCTTGACAATAGGTAATATTCCAGAATTCCCGACGGCTCACCCATTTGCTTGGAGGAACTTTTTTTGTCAATTTGTGTAGTCACAATATTATTATTTTCTTTGTCTTGTCAGTACGGCATCGGACCTATGAGGTGGACACGCGAAACCATCTCTGAACACGTGATTTGCAGCTCACACAGAGATCTCATACGGGACTGAAACTCACTCTATTGCAGGAAATGCTTTATAAATAATTTTCATTCATTTTTTTAAAGTTTATCTGGCGTCGTCTATTGGTAGATATATGCAACTGAAATCTAAAAAAAAAACTAAAATGAATTAATTAAATTTAATTACTGAATTAATATTTGAAAAAACTGCATTAACATCCAGTGCCATCCACTGCAAGTTCAAAAAAATGCATTTGAACTTGAGTGAATGAATAAAAAGTATTTTATGAACGATTGAAAATTTGAACAAGATATACATAGGGAGAGTGTGAGCTAATAGAAGGAATTTGAAAATGAAATTGCTTGTCGATTCTAAAGAGGCAGCCATTTTCGCAGTTCTTGAGTGCGAGCGAGCTAATTAGCATGCAGGGACAGAAGCGACGGAGCAAGTCGGCATGTTAAAAGCGTCCTCATTGATTTTGATATTATTAAGAGAGCCACACTTTGACACCGGCGAAGGACAGATTGCGGTGGATCACGCAAGGCTCTAATGTATGGAAGAAAAATTAGCATTATTATTTTTATTTTGAGAATGGCGAATATGAAACATATCCAATTTAAAGATAATTAGTTCATCTTTTTTTTTGATAAATTGTATTTATTTTGTTAGGGCTATTTTTCAATTCCTACTACTAGTTCACAAACTCTCTCTATATACATCTTGTTCAAATTTTCAATCGTTCATAAAATACCTTTGATTCATCCACTCAAGTTCAAATACAGTTTTTTTTAACTTGTAATGGAGGACACTGGATGTTAATACAGTTTTTTAATATATTAATTCATTAATTAAATTTAATTAATCAATGTTAGTTTTTTTTAGATTTGCGTTGCATGTATTTATCAATAGATGGCGCTAGATGTAAGAGGAAAATTTCTACTTTATCTGTAAAGGACTTTTCTGCAATAGAGTAAAAAAAAAGTAGAATTGACTTATATTTTTTTTTTATATTACTTGTAAATAATATTATTGATTAACGTAATAATAAAGAAAAACATAATAGATTACATTGTTCGACTTGGGGCTCTGTGGTAACATGCGCAGATAGCGTGCAGGATAGCCCGGATTCGAATCCACTGGTGGTATCCGTTGCTATCACTCCTTCAGCAAGGAGGTTGGTTGGGTTTGCTGTTTTACTGTCATTCTGAACACACTTTAGGTTAATTAGACCAGGACCTACCGTTTAACGTGGGATTCAGAACCACTCCCAAACTTCCATGCCATCACTAGGATTCGTACCTGAAGCCTGTAGTACCAAGATTCAGATCGTTTCCCAATTGTCCATTAGGCCGCAAGAAAAGCAAGGTTTGATTTGTAGTTCTACCACAATTTTATGCACACAAAGACTAAACAGGCCATGAAATACAGTTTAACGTGGATTCCGAACCACTCACAAACATCCAGGTCACCGTCAGGATTTGAACCTGAATCCTGTTGTATTAAAAGCCAAAGTGCTTGCCCATTGGCCATCAGGGCCACGCACTATTGAAGAAGATACATACC
Source organism: Caerostris extrusa (assembly GCA_021605095.1). Taxonomy (NCBI): domain Eukaryota; kingdom Metazoa; phylum Arthropoda; class Arachnida; order Araneae; family Araneidae; genus Caerostris; species Caerostris extrusa. The sequence continues at coordinate 44,212 of BPLR01012740.1, read as the reverse complement.
CAAAGAAATTAGAAATAATTATTATAATATGATGAACAATACTTATTGTAAATCCTAAAACATAATATAAAAAACCAGCAAAAGAAACTGGAAAGAACTATTTTTAATTATGGTCTGAAAGTTTAAGATATGATACCCTATTTAATTGTAAAATTATATGGTTGTCTTTATTTAAATATAACGAATTAAAAATCTCACAGATAAATTTAATGTATCATTTATTTTTAATGAGTAATAAAAGTAACGGAAAGGGCGATAAGTTGCCCTAAAAGGTAACCAGCCCCCATAGAGCAATCTGTTGCCTTGACACTAGGTAATATTCCAGAATTCCCAACGGCTTACCCATTTGCTTGAGAGGGAGTTCTTTTTATCCATTTGTTTAGTCACACTATTATTTTATTCGTCTTGTCAATACGGAATCGGACCACACGTGAAAACATCTCTGATCACGTGATTTGCAGCTCACACAGAGATCTCACACGGGTTTCAAACTCACTCTTATTTCTAAAATTTTACCACCATTTTTTTAAAACAAGTAATATAAAAAAAATTAAGTCAATTCCTACTTTTTTTTCACTCTATTGCAGAAAAGTCCTTTATAATAAATTTCATTCATTTTTTAAGTTTATTTGGCGCCACCTATTGATAGATATATGCAACTGAAATCTAAAAAAAAAAAATTAATTAATTAATTACTTAATTAATATTTGGAAAAACTGTATTAACATCCAGTGTCATCCACTATAAATTTTAAAAAAATGTATTTGAACTTGAATGAATAAAAAAAGTATTTTATGAACGATTGAAAATTTGAACAAGATATATATAGGGAGAGTGTGAGCTAATAGAAAGAATTTAAAAAATAAAATTGCTTGTCGATTCTAAAGAAGGCAGCCATTTTTCGCAGTTCTTCAAGTGCGAGCTAGCTAATTAGCATGCGGGGACAGAAGCGACGGAGCAAGTCGGCATGTTAAAGCGTCCTCATTGATTTTCATACTATTAAGAGAGCCACACTTTGACACCGGCGAAGGACAGATTGCGGTGGATCACGCAAGGCTGTAATGTATGGAAAAAAAATTAGCATTCTTTTTTTTTTTTTATTTTGAGAATGGCGAATATGAAAACGTATCCAATTTAAAGATAATTAGTTCATCTTTTTTGATAAATTGTATTTATTTTGTTAGGGCTATTTTAAAGTAATGAATGATAGTATTATTGATTCATGTAAGAATAAAGAAAAACATAATAAATTACGTTATCCTACTTGTGGCTCAGTGGCAACGTGCGCAGATAGTTAGAGTGCAGGATGGCCCAGATTCGAATTTGAACTGGTTGCATTTGTTGCAATCGTTGCTTCAGAAAGGAGGTTACTCAATGACAATTTATAATATGCCTAACCGTCTCGCCTCAGCCCAGGCGATGTGTTTTTCAGGTTTTCACCCATAAGACACATTACCTCCCTAAGTCTCCCGGAAGGTAAAGTCTTCCTCTTAACGCTCATCGGGGAGCCGTTTCTGGAACATAAGCCCATATTTGGAGTTATGAGGTCCTAATACCGGCATAGACACGAGAATTTTCTATCCGATTTTGAAACCAAATACTCAAGTTTAAAAGCGTAGTGTGCTATTCACTGGTCTCACCTGGATGAATTCACGAATCATATAACAACAATAAATATTTATTTATTTTTTATCCTACCCCAGACCTAGGCCTGATTGCCAACTGTCTATGACGGCAGCCCAGTAAAAATTCAAATCATACACAAAACGATTATAGTCTTTTGCAGCATTTACAACCGTTACGTCAATAAGTCCAGGATAGTAGTTCAAGTGTTCCCCACTCAGGTCAGAATTAGTCAAGCAAAGTGGGCAAGTTTGAGGGTCTGCCAGTCCAAATCCTAAAGGTGTTTGTTAAGATAGTCATGTCCAGTTTTTATTCTAAAATTAGCAACACCAGCAGGTCTAAGCAGATCGCAAGGAATGGGATTATCCAATATGGAGCCCCAAGTCTTCTCATTTACAGAGTTGGAAATAGTTTCACGATGACGGGCCTTAAATCAAACTGTAATAATTGTCTTAATGCCATGATAGCAGACAGGGAGATCTAGTTGAAAAAGATTATATCAGGCCTTAGCAAGTGTATCTGGAAACTCGTTATGACTCAACAATGACTTGGATCCACTGCTGGGTAGCATTGCATCCATCATCTATCAGAAAATCATTCAATAGTTGCATTCAAGAACAGACCTATTCTTAGAAGGCAAGACTGAAGAAATTGCCTTAATAGTGGTCTGTGAATCAATGAAAATCACACTGTTCTGTTCTTCCCTTTTACCGACCTCAGTCAATGCTATGTGCATAGCCAACCTCTTCATCAAAATTTGTAGAAATTGCCAACTGCCCTATTGAGACTAAAGTGCCTGGAGTAAACCCCAATTATCTATTTATTATTTTCTATCTATATCCTAAAACATTGTAAAATGGTGTGTTGTAAATAAGACACCTTGAAGATTGAATTGATAAAATGTTTTAAAATTAACCATTATAGCATTTCTATTAAATACAGAAATTGAAGATATAGAAGGACGCCATAAAAAAAATTTACGAATGACATTGAAAGTGACTTTATGAGAAGGATGAATCTAATGCTACTACTATGAATTAATTAATTCTCAGTTTTTTGTTGTTGTTGTTAGAAGTATTTTTAAATCATTGCTATTAGCTCACACTCTTTACACTGAAGTGACAAAAGTCATGGGATTTCTTAATATCGTGTCGGCCCTCCTTTCGCCCGGCGAAGTGCAGCAACTCGACGTGGCATGGACTCAACAAGTCGTTGGAAGTCTTCTGCAGGAATATTGAGCCATACTGTCTCGATAGATGTCCATAATTGTGAAAGCTTTGATGGTGCAGGATTTTGGGCACGAAAGACCTCTCGATGATTCCCATAAATGCTCGATGGGATTCATGTCCCATCGAGCATTTAACTATGCTCACGTGCTCACGAGAGTCGCTGCAAGCGATGTCGTTCTGTCATTTTTTTTGGAATAGAACTTTCTCCGCACAGTTCTAACATGTCCCTTGTACGTCCCACATTGATTTCTGCGGTTATTTGACGCAGTGTTGCTTGTCTGTTAGAATTTACGACTCTTTGCAGACGTCGCCGGTCTCGGTCGTTAAGTGCAGGCGGTCGACCACTGCGCTGTCCATGGTGGGATGTTATGCCTGAAATGTCAACTTCATTTTAGTGGATCTGGGAATGTTGAATTTTAGATTTAAATGGCATGACCCATGCGTCTAGCTCCAATAGATTCCGCGTTCAAAGTCTGTTAATTCCCGATCGTGCGGTCATCAACGTCAAAAATGAATGAAAATTAAAGCTCTGCGCATTTATACCTGTTCTGCGCGATGCTAGCCATCTGAAAATTTGCAAAATGACTTTTGTCACTTCAGTGTATATATCTTGTTCAAATTTTCAATCGTTCAAAAATACTTTTATTCATCCACTCAAGTTCAAATTTTAACTTGACACTGGAAATCAGTTTTTCAAATATTAATTAGGTAATTAAATTTTTATTAATTAATTTTAGTATTTTTAGATTTAAGATAAAATGAAAGTAATGAATACAATGAAAGGGATGTAATTATTCATTTACAAAAATTAAAAAATTGTTAAACTCTCCTCAAACGTGTGTGTGATTCTCCTCAGTGTCAAATGCAGACACCCCATGTGTACTCATGGGTGGAAAGGGGCTATGTCTCCTCGTGATGGAGTACTTATAGGTAGAAGTCTGACTTTGCTCCTAGTCGTTTAATATGATTGTAGAACATTGTTAAACACCAGGGAGGATTTCGAACCATTATAAACATCCATGCACCGCCGGGCTCGAACCCGAAGCCTGTGGTACCGTGCGCCTGACACTTCAAATGTAGCCGAGGCTATTGTCCCTCCCCCTATATGGTTTAACGGCAGCCTAGAGGTGATGTCCCCTTTTTTGTATCTCATTATAGCTATGAATGGAGTATTAAATACATACAGAACAAAACAAATTAATATAACATTTTCTAAATTTCAAAATTTAATCATTGCAGGATTTTGGCATATTTTAATCATTTTTTAAATGTAATAAAACACCAAAATGTTACTTTATTTATGTAGAAAGTACTGGAAACGAAATCAACATCTAAATTAAGAACGAAAATCAATATATAAATCAGAAAAAATATAAATCAGGATAAATTTAAAAAAACTCAATTTTGATGATAGATATATTCATATATAACATCAAAATTGCGTTTTTATAAATAAGTCATTTTTTATGTATTGATTATACTTTTGAGGAAATATTTTTAATTGCAATGAGTAAAAATAAAAAAAAATTTATTATAATCCTATGAAAAAAATAAAATATTAATAATAATTTCAAAATTTTAATCAGTGAATGGTTTTAAAATTTTTTTTCTTGAAATTAAATCAATTTTTAATTCTTTTCCCTTGTATTCCGGGAAGTTTGCATGAATAATCTATTCTCTTGTCCCATTGGATATGAAGCAATTAAAAAACATGAGAAAATGATGATAAATTAATTTCATATATAAAAATAGTAGAATAAACTAAAATAAAAATTATAGATAAAAAAAAAAACGGAAAAAAAAAACCTTATTTTTGAAATTTTGCATTTGCAAAATAACGATGAATTAATTCCATACATAAAAACAGTACAACTAAAATAAAAGATATAGATAAAAATAGATAAGACATAGACAGATAAAAATGTTTCTTTCAGAATAAAATATAATATTTCATACTGTAAAAAAAAAAAAAAAAAAAAAAAAAAAAAAATTTATTTTTAAATTTTACATTTGAAATATTTTTTGGTAAAATTTATCGTTGTTTTTATAAAATTATTATATATATATATATATATATATATATATTGAAGGTAATTAACTTCACTATAGGGAAATTAAATCTATAATTGCAAATTATAGATTTATTTATATTTTTTGCAAATTAATTTTTGCAAAGAAAAATATCTGATCTAAACGTGAGAGACTTTTAATTGAATTTATTTATAAATAAAAATTAGTTCAGTAAAGATAAAGTATACTTTATAGAAACCAACCACCATGATTATCTTTCACTTAAAATTCATGATACCAAAAAATGGCCGCGCCGGTTTTTATGTTAATGACGAGACTGCAATTTAAAAGTAATTGAAAATAGATTTACATTTTATCGCTCTTTTTTGCTGGAGAATAATATTCTTAACTATTACTTCGTGAATAGTTAGAATGCACATTTTTGCTTACTTTACTGCATTACTATTAGTATCGTTCATTTGTATTCTTTTTTTTTTTTTTTGGGGGGGAGGGAGAGGACAATAAATTCTTTTGCACACATACTTTTCATAAAACTGCTGTTTTTTTCCTCGTCTGTTCAAAATTCCATTTGAATCTATTTCTCTGCTTTTTTTTTTTTATTGTTTTATTGAACATTACTGTTTGGCATATTTAAGTACCGATTTTTAATATCCGCTTCTTTTAATTTTTTACACAGAAATTAACACTTTAGAGGCATTCATTTTAAAGATGGTAAACGTGGTTTAATGTAAAATACATTATTTGTTATAAAGTTATAAACAGAATTTATTAAGAATCAATTACTTCAAACCTCATATTCCAAGAAAAAAAAAACACTATTTGTTAATAGAATCCTTTTCAAGTTTGAATTAATAAGTCAGATTTTTAGATGCAAGAAACCGAAATCATTTACAGATTATTTTTAAGATAATATTGTATTCATGAACAATACCATTAACCAATGATTTCAGACGTCTAAATTTTTCTTTATTTTCATGTTACAAAAATTACCAGAATTACAAGAAAAAAAAAGACCTAGTCCCAGAATTAGAAATAAAACGACTTTGTTAACATAAACAATTATATATTTAAATGCAAGATGCCTTGTTTCTTTGTAATACGTCAAACAATACTGATTTCAAGTTATTGTATTGACAAGCATCTAATAAGTAACGGATTAATAAAAATTGTGATACGATTCTTCAGTTCCTGATGGGGGCATTTATTGATATCAGTTTAAATGACATTTATGAGCATAAATATTAAAAAAAATGAATAAATATAAATCACTTAACTAATTACCGTTAGACTCGGTTTTTACAAAAAAATTGCTATATACTTATTGTTTCAATGTAATGTTACACATCAAATCTTTTATTTACTTTTTATCATATTTTTATTCGTCATTTTTAACTTTTAACCTTTTACATATACGGGGTGATTATAGTTAAAATCTCATTTTCAAAATATTGTATAAAAAGTACCACTTGTCACAATAAGTTCAGATTTGAACTGAAGATACTTGAAGGGCGAAACGGTACGTCATCAAAAACAGTTCCAAAATGTTTTAGTAGATGGTGCTGAAAGTGGAATAAAGAAAGTGAATTAGGTTGCCAGTGATAATTTAAATTGAAATGACAACATTTGGCATGAGCTTCACATTAAACCAACTATTTGTAATGTTCAATGTGCTTGATTGCTTCGATTTTTGACAGAAAAAAAATGACTTCCAAGTCATTCAACAGTGTTACCAATGTTAGTGGAGACCCCATCTACCACGGCAAGGTCATACCAAATTGGATGGGAAAAATCGGGGGAACTTTTTTTTTTTGATGCAATACCGTTTCCCACTTCTTCAAGTATCTTCAATTAAAATTTGAACTCATTGTAATCAGTGTTTCTTTTTTTTTTTTTTACAGCATTTTGAAAGTGGGACTTTAATTATAATCATCCTGTATGTCCAGATATAAAAAAATATATATAGTTACTCTTTTCTTGTCAGTTTTAGTTTTTTTAAAGACATCTTTCATTTTAAACCACTAACATTCCTGATTGCTCTTTTTTTTTCTACTTTTATCAGCATAAAAAGTTGCCAAACAGCGATAACTCGCCAATAACTGTTTCAAAAAATCTATGATGGCTACTAAAAGCGTTAGTGTCTATATTTTGATGATATTTTCAAAATTAAAAAAATTAGCATTGCAGACTATAAGACTTACCGGAAGAATGCGCGTCAATATCTGAAAAAGCTTTGAAAGTTTTCTGCATTTTCAGTCCTATTTATGTGAATTAGGATTTTCTACCCTCACCACAATGAATTGGGAAAAGACAGTTATTGACGAGGAAATGAGAGTTTGGCTTTCAAATATGTGTCAAAAAATGGATGAAATAGCTGAGATATTTCAAACTCATGCTTCTCATAAACACAATGAATAAAATTAAAGTTCGTTTCATTTATTTTTTTATCCCATTATTTTTTTTCTGTAATATTTGATTTAATTATTATACACATTTTTCAGAATTTTGTATAAAATGCTCCTACAATATTTTATTAGATTCGTAAGATTTTTGTAAGATATTTTATAAGATCCTCAATCCATTTTCGATGGATATAACTACTAGTTCTTCTTCTTCAATTAATGTTAAATGATCCACTCTACAGGATACTTATTATAGACTGTAAAGCCATAGTCAGTATTGCAGACTAAGTCTCATAGTCTGCAATGCTGACTATGAGGACTTTTGAGAGTCACTGACTTAAATCAATAAGGGTTAATGCAAACTAAACTGTTAATTGTAGGGTAAAATCAAAAATATCAAAACGGGTATTTCTACATACCCACACACACACATATATATGAATATGAAATCAATATATTATTTGTATGCTTGTTTATATGTACATTTTGTGCCTTCCACGGTTTACGCAGTTAATGCATTTCTGTTACCAAGAATAGTGTAGAGCAGAAATAATAATTTTTTTTATAACGTCTAAATATTTTTGGAGTCGAAATCCATGGGCGTCCCCGAGTCTCGATGAAGATCTTCTGAGATCACGGAAGTCCAAAGGTTAAGTACCACCGGTATTGAAGAAGTGCTTTTTTAACCTCTCGACCCGAGGACTCCCGGCGAGCCACATTGTGAGTCCTCAAGAGCCTTATTTCCATCTAAAAGCAAAAGCACAAAAGTACCCCAAAATGATGACTGCAATTGTACAAAGCAGTAATTTATTTTTCATACAAAGCAAAAAAGGTGTGTCCAACATGTTGCTAATGAGGAGATTTTTTTCTTGAGATAATAATAACATTGTTAACTGCACTCAACTGTTGTTGACATGTTAAGGACTGTTCTCGACAAAAGGTTATAATAAACTTCTAAGTGTTTTCTTTAGTTCTTTTGGTGAATAAATTGTTGGTATTAGCATGAAATGTATTTTCGGTACGATGCATTTTCTATCATCCAGGATTATTCTATATATTTTTACACATACATTATTTTTTTTGTTCCAAAATGTAGAATTTCCATGATTAATTTTTAAATAACACCAGTTTATAATGTCTAGGGCAAGGTAGTCAACCCAAATGATGTTGCGGACCACTTTGGAAATGCATCATTATATATTCCCATATTAGATTTAGACCCGCTATAGACATGTTTTCTTAATGAGTTATTATTTTTGTGTTTACTATTATTCTTACAACTAAGCATTGATAATATAATAATAATGATACTAAAAGCAATTTGTAACGAAATACATAATACTAAAAATGAAATATAAAAATATATAAATATAAACGAAACAAAAAAAATGAAATCATTAAAAAATATTTACTTTACTAGTGCGATATTTGTTTCACCACTCTTTCACTTAGTTTTTGCAAATCGTTGCATTTTGGGTATTTACACATCTTAATGGGTGTTGCAGGTTAGTGTCCGTTATTTATAACGAAATACTAATATAAACTAAATAAAGTGGAATCAAAATTAAGTAAACTGAGGTCACTTAAGAACCTCTTATATTAGGTGTTCCAAGATACTCGCGCATCATGAGTTCGCAAATATAATTTTATTAATCTGCGAGGTCATAACTGTAAACTCATAAATAAAACAGGCAATATCTGTCCTATATTCGCAAGAATATTATTTTAAAAATCAAAGTTAATTTTTCTCACAATTTCGACAGTTAAGTTTTGAATGTATAGATTCATACATAATGTATTTTTTAATACGATGGTTTTCAGTACTTTGGCCATTATAAAATAAATATATTTTATAAAAGTGTGATAAATCTCACGGGCCTTGAAAAAAATATTTAACGCGGGCCGCGGGATGGTTACCCCTGGTCTAAGATGTCTTAGAATTAGTGGACATAATATAAATTGCATGAAAAAAGACTAGAAAAGATATAAGGTTTCCACTGACTTACAATATAACTACAAAAGTTTATAAATTTCGATGTGAGATGCTTTAATTTCTACATGTACATTGTCCATGAAATGTTCGATTTAATGGAATATATTGGCAAATATCTGATGTTAATATAAGTGAATTGTCTCCAGATTATTTTTAAATCAAAGGATTTTTTTTTCGTGGGGGAAAGATTTCATCGTCATTTGATTGAATTCTGATTGATTGTATCAAATGAAATAAGTTTCAATTGAAATGCAATATGTCATGCAATGTCTTAACAAACTTTCACTCTTCACAATATTGCTCTTTGAAGATTCGCATGGCCCACAAAGATATCACTTTCAATCGCAGTTGCAGCAAAGACCTATTTCCTCCGGAAGTTGGACATTCTTTGCACAGAATGAATTCTCATCCGGTAAGAGGTAGTGACCATCCAATACACACTTCCAAGGGACACACATAAAATATACAGCCACAACATACGAATTATATATTAATTACAAAAAAAATTTTACCTAATATCATACAAAAATATTTATAAATACATATTGACCTATATTGGCACGACAGTATTTCAATAAACTATAGGTAATTATAAATAAATATTATAAAATAATAGTAATTTACCCTTTTGAAGTGATTTGAAAGGATTTATAAATAATTTTGCATTCATTGTTACATAGAGAGTTATTTTTAATTTATGTTTAAATGAATACACTTACTAAAAAGCTTCCTAAATTATGCACAAAATTATATAAGGTAGGGTAATTACTTTATTAAATTATTAATAACCTATTATAAATATAATAGTAATTAACCCTTTGAAAAGAATTACAAATAGTTTTGCGTGCTTGTTGTTTTATAGAGAGCCTTTTTTAATTTAAGTTGAAATGAATAAATTTAACAAAAGCTTCTTAAATTTTGTGCAGTTTCGCTCTTTTTGCATGTTTGGTTCTTTCATAATATACAGTAATGGATTGTTTACACAGCACTCTGAGGAACCTTGAGGAAATACACATTGACACGATAGTAAATCCATAAACTCTAGATAATTATTAATAACCTATTATAAATATAATAGTAATTAACCCTTTGAAAAGAATTACAAATAGTTTTGCGTGCTTGTTGTTTTATAGAGAGCCATTTTTAATTTAAGTTAAAATGAATAAATTTAACAAAAGCTTCTTAAATTTTGTGCAGTTTCGCTCTTGATTTGCATGTTTGGTTCTTTCATAAAATACAGTAATGGATTGTTTACACAGCACTCTGAGGAACCTTGAGGGAAATACACATTGACACAATAGTAAATCCATAAACTCTAGGTAATTATTAATAACCTATTATAAATGTAATAGTAATTAACCCTTTGAAAAGAATTACAAATAGTTTTGGTGCTTGTTGTTTTATAGAGAGCCATTTTTAATTTAAGTTGAAATGAATAAATTTAACAAAAGCTTCTTAAATTTTCTTGATTTTGCATGTTTGGTTCTTTGATAAAATACTAATGGATTGTTTACACAGCACTCTGAGGAACCTTGATTTGACATGTTTGGTTTTTTAATAACATAAAATATAATAGTAATTAACCCTTTGAAAAGAATTACAAATAGTTTGGTGGATTGTTTTTTACCATTTTTTATTTAAGTTGAAACAGCACTCTTAAATTTTGAGGAACCTTGAGGAAATACACATTGACACAATAGTAAATCCATAAACTCTTAGGTAATTATTAATAACATATTATAAATATAATTGTAATTAACCCTTTAAAAGAATTACAAATAGTTTTTATGTGCTTGTTGTTTTATAGAGAGCCATTTTTAATTTAAGTTGAAATGAATAAATTTAACAAAAGCTTCTTAAATTTTGTGCAGTTTCGCTCTTGATTTTGCATGTTTGGTTCTTTCATAAAATACAGTAATGGATTGTTTACACACACTCTGAGGAACCTTGAGGAAATACACATTGACGTGACAATAGTAAATCCATAAACTCTAGGTAATTATTAATAACCTATTATAAATATAATAGTAATTAACCCTTTGAAAAGAATTACAAATAGTTTTGCGTGCTTGTTTTATAGAGAGCCATTTTTAATTTAAGTTGAAATGAATAAATTTAACAAAAGCTTCTTAATTTTTGTGCAGTTTCGCTCTTGATTTGCATGTTTGGTTCTTTCATAAAATACAGTAATGGATTGTTTACACAGCACTCTGAGGAACCTTGAGGAAATGCACATTGACACGATAGTAAATCCATAAACTTTAGGTAATTATTAATAACCTATTATAAATATAATAAATTAATGTATTGTAATTGCTTTTAAAAGAATTACAAATAGTTTTAAAATACGTGCTTGTTGTTTTATAGAGAGCCATTTTTAATTTAAGTTGAAATGAATAAATTTAACAAAAGCTTCTTAAATTTTGTGCAGTTTCGCTCTTGATTTGCATGTTTGGTTCTTTCATAAAATACAGTAATGGATTGTTTACACAGCACTCTGAGGAACCTTGAGGAAATACACATTGCACGATAGTAAATCCATAAACTTTAGGTATTTATTAATAAGCTATTATAAATATAATAGTAATTAACCTTTGAAAAAGAATTACAAATAGTTTTGCGTGCTTGTTGTTTTATAGAGAGCCATTTTTATTTTAAGTTGAAATGAATAAATTTACTAAAAGCTTCTTAAATTTTGTGCAGTTTGGCTTTTAGATTTGCATGTTTTATTCCATGAAAAAAAAAATCATGGATCTTCATAAGATACAGTAACGGTTTCATTTTACACAACCTTTTTAAATCGGATGGTTTAAATGCAGATATATATTTAAAAATATACCTCAAATGCATCACTCGAAGGCATTTCAATCCACGAAACAACATAAAACTTCATAGGAGTGGTCTGAAAACAGGATTAAAACCCTCGCCAAAAAGGAATCTCCAAGAAATCTATCTCGCCAATCTTATGTGCATTAGTAACTTGTTACTGATGCATGATTCCAGGCGACAGTAAGTCAGGCCGAATGCAAACACAAAAGAAAATCTGGAGAAATCGAATTATGGAATATAAACAGATCCCATTTTTTTTGATGTATTCGAGGACAACTGAATTCCCAATGATTGATGCTGCACTTAGTAAATCACTTCCACATATATCTATAACTGCACACACGAGTGCATTGCTTTTGTTTCCTCTGGCAATATTGCGTTTGCTTTTTTATCCCTGGGATGCTCTTTTGTCCTCCATTGGATCTTCATGAATTTCAAGGGGAGGATTTCAGGGAATGATTTATATTTATTTAAACACTCGCTTCTTGTTTAACGAGTGCAGGGAGAGTGGGAGAGGGATGCAGGGATGGTGTGTTGCGAGGGATGGAAGAATTCGACAGACGACCATCTGTCTTCTCAAGCGAAGAATGATCGGTATGTTCTTCTTTTTTTTTTTTTATGTGGGTTTGGTGACAAATGTATTTGGTTACGTTAGGAAGCGGTTTTTTTAGGACTAACTCTAGTTGCCAAATCGTTGTTTTTTCCGATTTTATATATTTTTTTGTTAAGAATAGGATGAAATTTAAATATTTGGCCTTACAGTTAATTTTCATTTTAAAAAGCGGCTGTCATATTTTTTACTTAATATATCTTCTTTCATTGGCATTCTCCTTTTCCTGCGGCCTGATGGTCAGATGGTCTTTGGTATCACAGGCTTTTTCAGGTTCGAATCTTGGCGGTGGCCTGAATGTTTGTGAGTAGTTCGGAATCCACGTTGAACTGTAAGCCCCGGTCTAATTTGCCCAAATTGTGCACAAAATGACCGTCGAGTGACAAGTTAAACAAATCTCCTTTTTCATGTAGCAAAACATGAACAGTTCTTTGCTGAATTTAACGATGACGAGTTAATAACGGACCGGGAAGATTTGGTTTAGGTTGTTGCTCTACGGACATTTTGTGCATACATTAGGCTAATTAGACAAGTACCTACAATTTAACGTGGATTCCAAAACACTCACACAAACATCGATGCTACCGCCAGGATTCGACCCTGAAGCCTGTGGTACCATAGACCAGAGCGCTTTGCAAATTAGCCATCAAGCCGAATTCAAGAAGGATGCAGAGATTGGGGTGTTGCGAGGGATGTAGGAATTCGGCACACGACTATATGTCTTCTCAAGCGAAGAATGATCGGTGTGTTCTTTTTTTTTTTTAATATGGGTTTGGTGACAAATGTATTTGGTTAAGTTAGGAAGCGGTTTTTTTAGGACTAACTGTGGTTGCCAAATCGCTGCTTTTCTGACTATTTTAAATACAGTTGTACAGTTGTCATATTATACATAATATATGTTTTTACATTGGCAATTTCGTTTTCCATGTAGCTCCCCTCAATTCCATGTTCCTTCCAATGGACACACATAAAATATACCAATACAACACAATTATATAATGATTACAAATGAACCTAAGTGGCCAAGTGTCTGGGGCTTGGTGCCCTACGTTTCCAGTTCGAGTTCCGGCGGTGCCGTGGATGTTTGTAGTGGCTAGGAACCGCTTTAAACCGTAGGTCCCAATCTAATACGATCGTAGAGCGTTGTCTTGAGGTTTGCCAGTCAGTCTTCAGCCCTCGTAGATCTTCGTTAAAGTGAAGCTGCATATTACCCTTAGCATGGCCCTATCGCCTGCGACGGGGTCTTTGGACCTGGTGTAGGCTTTTTTTGCACTAGGTTAATTAATAACAACAACATGATTGCAAATTTTACCTCAACACAAAAAAATATTTATAAAAACATATTGACACTCATATTAACACTACATTATTTTATATATTATTTTTGTATTAAAATCGTGATATAAAACTCTAATTCAGTTAGTAAAGGACTATTATAAGCTTATCGTCTGTGATGGCAATATTTTATTGATGTTATTGTGTATTTTCCCAAGATTTATTTTTCACTTTTCGCTGATATTTTGTAGTTAAACTGATTAAAAAAAAATATATCATTTCACTGTAAAAAAGCATGATCATATCATTTAATTGTTAATAAAATGTTTAGACCAATTATAAAAGTAATTTTTATTAATTAACTGACTAACCAACAAATTAACACTTTGCTGATTACTTTACTATATAGTTAACATTATGACATTATAAAGCAATACACACGTAAGCGTCAGTCTATTTCTAAATAATGAATCGACCCGGAACACAACAGAAATTTAAACGTCTCTCCCATCCACGTCAACTTAATCCAATTGGCTCGTCGTAATTCGTAATAAGACGAGTGCAGCGAGCCTGAACAATACATTCTTGGATGCAGGTATTCGCAGACAGGGCCGAGCAAAAATGCTGGGCCCCGCTGGAAGACATTCCATCCGAGGGGGGCCGGCAGTGAATGCCTCCTCCATGCAATAAAAGTTTTAAGCTCCGCTGGAAAGTTTTGCGAAGAAAACCGTTTTCATTTTGCGAGTTTGAGTTATGACTGGTGAGAAGAATCGTTGGTTTTTTAGGGCTTTTTCTGGGAAGAGGTGGAATAAGTGCGGATGACTTTATCCTGGAGACGGTTAGTTTGTTTTGGAGGAAGAATGTGAGGGTGGATCGTTTCAACAATGCGTGGGAGTTTCGGCGGAGATGTGCAAAAGGGCCTTTGTTAAGCGAGATTAATTGCGTATCGGTTAATGGCGTATTGTTTTTATTTTAAGAAATTAGACTTTTTTAAATTCTTTAATATTCATTTCAAAATTATAAAACTTTCAAAATTCTGAACTATAATATATTTCGCTAACTTTAATGAATAATGCAGTTAATTAGAAATAACAAAATATATTCTGAAACGAATGGGAAAATAAGATAAAGTAAATAATCGAATATTTTAATACATTTTCATTATATTATTATAATATATATTAGCATAGCATAAAATTGTTTAGAGTTATAAGAAATTTTACAATAAAAAAGGATGTGTTTTAGTAATTATTTGGCTTTGGTTTGTCGCTCTTCGGTCATTTTGAGCACACTTTAGGCTACTTAGACCCTTATCTACAGTTTAACGTGGATTCGAACCACTTACAAACATCCACGCCACCGCTAGGAGTAGAACTTGAAGCCTGTGGTACCAAAAACAGACCGCTAGCATGGAACTAACTCCAGAAATTAAATGTCTACTGGACTAATGTCACTATATACACTGAAATTACTCGATTTGAAAGCAGTAATTTCAATATGTAGCGCTCGGTGTCACAGGTTTCGCGTTCGAATCCTGGAAGGACCGTGAATGTTTGTAGTGGTTCGGAATCCACTTTAAACCGTAGATCCCGGTCTAATAGGATCGTAGAGCGTTGCGGGGGCATTGTTATTCCGCGTCCGTAGCTCATATTCCAGGTACATGCAACTTCTGGGTAGTGCTAAGTGAGTAACGTCGGTGCAGCGCTGGCCTTAAGGCATCCAAGACAACTGTCTGAGTGTTTGACAGCTGCGTTAGAAAAAAAAAAAAAAAAAAATTTTCCCAGATTTATTTTGCAATTTACGCTGATATTTTTTAATTAAACTGATTAAAACTGATACTTACATAATTTCACTTATCAAGATTATATCACTTATTTTTTAATAAAACTCTTAGACAAATTATGGAAGTAAATTTTATTAATTAACTAACTAACCAACACATTTCACTTTGTTGATTACTTTACTATATAGTTACACACTTAGGCGCCAGTCTATTTCTAAATAATTAATCGAACCGGAAGACAATGGAAATTTAAACTCCCTTCCCTCTCCCATTCACGCCAACTTAATCCAATTGGCTCGTCGTAATTCGTAATAAGACGAGTGCAGCGAGCCTGAACAATACATTCTTGGATGCAGGTATTCGCAGACAGGGACGAGCAAAAATGCTGGGCCCTGCTGGAAGACATTTCATCCGAGGGGCCGGCAGTGAATGCCTCCTCCATGCAATAAAAGTTTTAAACGCCGCTGGGAAAGTTTTGTGAAGAAAACCGTTTTCATTTTGCGAGTTTGAGTTATGACTGGTGAGAAGAATCGTTGGGATTTTTAGGGCTTTTTCGGGAAGAAGTGGAATAAGTGCGGGATGGCTTTATCCTGGGCATCTTTAAAGGATCCGGTTTGTTTTGGGGGAAGAATGTGAGGGTGGATCGTCTTCAACAATGCGTGGGAGTTTTGGTGGAGATGTGAAAAGGGCCTTTGTTAAGCGAGATTAATTGCGTATTGGTTAATGGTGTATTGTTCTTTATTTTATTTCAAGAAATCAGTAAGAAATATTTTTAACATCCATTTCAGAATTATAAAACTTTTAAAATTCGGGACTAAAATATATTTCGTTAATCTTAAAGAATAATACAGTTGATTAGAAATAACAAAACTTATTTTGAAACTAATGTGAAAGTGAGATAAAGTAAATTATCGGCTATTTTAATTCCTTTTTGTAATTATAATTACACTATAGAATAGCATAAAATTCGTATAAAGATATAAGGAATTTTACAACCCAAAAGGATTTGGCTTTGGCAAAAATGATTTGGCTTTCGTTTGTCGCTCTGCGGTCATTTTGTGCACATTTTGGGCTAACTGGTTTCTGACCACTTGGATTAATCACTACGGGACCACGTCATTAATGACCAAGTGATTCCTTAACGTGGGATTCCAAACCACTCACAAACATCCATGCCACTGCCAAGATTGGAACTTGAAGCCTATGGTATCAAAGGCCAGACCGCTAGCATGGAACTAACTCCAGAAATTAAATGTCAACGGGACTATTACCATATTCGCTGAATTTACTCGATTTAAAAGCTGTAATTTCATTATGTAGCGCTCTGGCGCCCTGTGTCACAGGTTTCGCGTTGAATTCTGGCGGGCCCATGGATGTTTTTAGTGGTTCGTAGTCCACTTTAAACCGTAGATCCCGATCTAATAAGAGTGTAGGGCGTTAGGCGTAGAGCTTACAATTCTACCCGTTAAAAGAAAGCATCTCATGTTTTGAAATCTGCCAGTAGGCAGATCGCCTTGGCCCAGCATGGGGCTGTTGCGCCACTGAAGAATAATAATTTCAATATGAACTGACAAAACTAATTATTTGAATGTGAATTGAATGAGAATTGATAAAATTTGATTCTTATCGTACCACTAGCGAAGTATTTGATTCTTGTCGTACCACTAGAGAGAAACAATTTTGTTATTTCTCACAAAAACTACATAATAAAGCAACAAACAATTATAATTATCAGACAGGAAAAAAAATATTCCATATTTATTAGAGATAAATACTTTTTCATATAAAACTATTTGTAAAAATATTTAAAAATAACATTGTATAAAATCTGTTATAAAAGATTTAATATATATCTGGGCAATAAAAAAAAAAAGGAAGACATTTTCAATTGAAGGAGGATAGTTTTATCAAAGAATTCTTACCTGCAAGACTCTTAATGGAAAATTCTTGTCAAAGTATCGCAATAAAATAAATGAATACGCTTTCGCATGATATGATACATGACATTTTTATTTGCCGTATTAATTCCATTATGCAAAAACTGTCTATAAAAACACTATAAACAAATTAATTTTTAAGAGTCATTCTAAAATAATAAGTTCTGACTTATATGGCGGTAAATACATAAATGATATAGTAAATTTTTAATTCTTACATATCTATTTGTATCTATGCATCTTGCATCTTTTGAAACATAATCTATGCATCTTTTGAAGCATCTATGCATCTTTTGAAGCATAATCTTATTTTAAAATAACTTTTTTATAACTCCTGACTTTTAGAGCAAATTTATATACATTTTATGTAAAATTATGATATTACTAATGTTTTATTTTTGCAATTAAAACAAATCAAAGGTGTTACATTTCTTTACAAAATATCACCTTTCATAAATGAGGCGTGTTATATATGCTCGAAACATAATATACAAAATATATGTACCAAAACATAAGCTCGAAAACATAATATTTGAATTCGTACCAAAATAATATACAAAATATATAAGCTTAAAATTTATTAGTTTGCATTTACAAGACCTTTCTACTCTGTTATTCACACACACTCTTTTCAAGAAAAATATAAATAAGGACTCATATTTTTAAGGCAATATGATAACCCATTTGACCTTAAAATGTTTTAAGATACTGGATTTCTTTAGCTCTAAATACTGAGTAACTTCATATATAAAATTGCTATACTTTATTTTACCATAAAAATAAATTAAAACTATATTATACCCTTTTTTTTTTAATTATGCTTGAAAAATTACATGCCTTACATATTCGCAAGTAGCATGTTAGAATTGTGTATCAAATTAAATATTACCATCTAATTCGGATATATCTTCCAAGATTTTTCTTGAACATACTCTTGTGCCCCTTTAGCTCTAAACGTCGAAAACGAGCTTGAAATAACAGAGCTGCGCTAATTTTAACAACCGTTAATATCGTTCTCATAAATATCGGATCTCTGTCAAGTCCTTCCTGCAGATTTAAGGCTGGCAAAGCTGGAAGCTCAAAATTTACGACTCTTGTACTTAGAAAACCCGCTTTCTGTTCTGTAGTCCACAACCCCCACCCCCTTTAAAAGAAGAACCGTACCGTAATTGGTAGTAGAGATAGAAGCACAGAGGATGAATTCAAGATCATTGGGCATTTGCCCCCTGTAGGGGAGGGGGCATCCACTTTGTTTATATTGTAGTGTAGTGTAATGTATGGAAGTGTTGGTCGCCTTTTTATATGCAAGTGTTTCAAAACAACCGATTGAACATAAAGCAAGTTCTTGAGTTAGAGAGAAAAGTTGTGTTTTATGGTGAGAACTCACGCTCGCTATGAAATCTGCGATTCTGTGGCCCCCTCCAGAGATTGTGTGGCCCTGTTTAGTTTTAAAAATGCACTTTGAATGACTAAAACCCCTCATTCAAGTGATTTAGTAACGACGAGGTTTGTTGGGATGCATGTCTTGATTTATTATGTTTGTTTCAATTGTTTACAGTGTGGGTGTCTAACTAAGTGGGTTGTTTGTTTTTCCAGCAGGAAGGATGAGTTTTATGGCCATCCAGGCTCGTTTAGCAAAAAGAATGCCGAAATGAATGTTCTTTGTTTGCCAAACGTTGTGCGAATGGTTGATTGTCGTATTTTAATTGCAGTACAAATAAGCTGTAGCTGTAATTTTATTGATTTATGCTGACAGCTCCGTGCTTCAGGGTTTGTCCTCAGGAAAAATGGAAATTCCATTATTTGAACTGCATATATTCTTCTGTGCAAATCATTACTAAATCTGAAAAGCATAGAGATTATTATTTTTAATTAGAATTGCAGTTTTAAGAAAGAACTTATTGTTTAGTACCACTGATAATATTTTATTTTGTGGATAATTTTGGTTTGTAAATACTGTTATGTTAGATGGAATAGATAATTGTTTTTACAAAGACCACAGTCGGCGAGGGTAAAAATAAGGAGCGATAATTTCAAATGTTACAAAGGGGTTCTTTGGAGTGATCGAAAGGGCTAATTATCCTCTATGGTAGCCACATCAAGAATTATTTAAGGACTATACATTATTACTCCAGAATTACTCCTTAATTACTACCAAATTATTAAACAATTAATTACTGCCGAATTATTAAGCAAATAATTACTTTAGAAATTCTCTTTAAATACTACCGAATTATTAAGCAATTAATTACTCCTTAATTACTATCTAATTGTTAAGCAATTAATTACTGCAGAATTATTAAGAAAATAATTACGCCAGAAGTACTTAAATACTGCCCTTAAATAAGCAATTAATTACTGCGAATTATTAAGCAATTAATTACTCCTTAATTACTATCTAATTGTTATTAAGCAATTAATTACTGCAGAATTATTAAGAAAATAATTACTATCCAGAAATTACCCCTTAAATACTACCGAAATACACCTAAAATACTACCGAATTATTAAGCAATTAATTACTACCTTATTATACTTATCTAATTGTTAAGCAATTAATTACTATTAAGCAGAATTACTCTTTAATTACTACCTAATTATTAACTCCTTAATTACTGCAGAATTATTAAACAATTAATTACTTCAGAATTTCTTCTTAATTACTATCGAATTAGGTGGAGAAAAAAAAAATCATTCTGCCCACTTGTCTTCCGCAATAAACCGCATTCATATTTTAATGTTCAAGCATCTTTCGCGAAAGATCTTTTAAGCATTTCAATAAGATCTCGAACAACTACCCCCCTCGCTTATCCCCCCCCCCTTATCAGGGAGCCCTCAGTTGTCTTAGAAGATCGTAAGTTCTTATACAGGGACCAAAACCTACTATTTCTCAGAGAGTTTGTAAATGTTCATGCATGTTTTGTGTTTCCCGACAGTAGTGAAACAAATCGGTTTGGAGAAAGTCAGCAAATGATGTTCGCATATCAAGCATTCAAATGTGGACGTAATCATACAGGACTATCCATTTGTTTACGGTGTGGGAAACTTACGTTTTGCTTAAGCCTTGCAAAATAAATTAAATGTCATAAAAAAAAAACAGTGAATTACCTTTTTCAAAATTTATAAAATACGTTATGAAGATACAGAAGCATGAGAAATCGTTACGTAATATTTTCCAAATCAAAATAAATAGGTTAAATGTTTATATATCAACCAATTACTCAAAGCAGAAATGATGCTCTTGTTATTGTTTTCAAATGTTTCTTTCAATAAGAAGAAGATTATTATTTTTTATTGTGCTTCAAATATCCCGATATGAAAGATTATTTTTAAAAGTAGCATTCGAATGAATTTATAAATAAATTATTTTAAAATCATAACTTCATGCATGTTTATAATTACAATTAACTTGGCAATTACAATTAACTTGGCATTAACTTGATAGACATAATTGTATTTCAATGTCATTTTATAATTTAATTTAATTTAAAAGAAGTATTAATGAATTATCTGGAAACATTGTTTTTAAATTATAATGTTATAATCATGTACTTTGATTGTAAATATTATCAAATTAATAATGCTTGAAAATTCATTTTTCTACTTGAATGGCATCAATGATACAAATGAGTCGAACAGTAATTAAAATAATGGTAATAAAACGAACTGATGAAATAAGGGTGCAAGGCAGATAGTTAGTTAGTATATGTATTAAGATTTATTACGTTAGTAAGATTTATTGCAATTTAATTAACAATGTTTAACTATAACCATAATTTTATTAACAAAACAATATTTGGATGATTTAAAATAATTTGGATGAACTAAACGTTTCATGTTCAATGAATAGCAACGAAATTCTTTACGGAGATTATCTGCTTTTGATTTTAACGTATCGACATCACTCAATATTTTTTTATTCAAATTGGAAGTTTTATTCTTAGTTGTAAATGGCAAAATCCCATATTTCTTTAGCTGAAACATAAGAAGCTATTTTTAATTCTAGTTATTTTAACTTTATCGAATAATAAAAATTGAATCTTTCTCTTTAGAACTTTAAAGAATGGTACGGCTATTCTATTATTTTATAAACATAGTTATAGTCATAGTAAAATATGAAATTATTGTATAAAACATGAAATAATAATATAAAATATGAAAGTGCAGCATAAAAAGTGAAAGAATAGTATAAAAATGAAAATATAGTATAATAGAAACATATTCTAGAATAGAAAAATGTTTGAGTGTCTTAAAATGTTTTGGTTCAATAATATGAAAAGAGTGAAATACTTCTTTCAAAAATACTAAGAATATGTGTAAAATATGTCAAATGTAAACACATGTAAAATATAAACACATAAACAGCATATTTTGTAAGAAAACTTTTCTCACAAAAAAAAAAATAAATAAATATATCATATTTATGAAATCATTCTTTTAATATTAGTGTGCTCTCAATATAGCATAAGCTGAATTTAATAGTTCAGTTCGTACTTAAGGATTGAATAAAAACATAAAAGGCGTTATACAAACTATGAACGACATACTTTACTGCATTTTTATGAGTGTATTCAGAAAAAGTAGCTCTCCTTTCTTCTATGTATAACTGCGAATAGAACTTGTATAAAGAATCCAAACAGCACACATCAGTAAACTTTCTGAAAGTTAAACACAGACATACAAAAAGTCAACAGACGGCCAATTATTTGCATTAAAAATTTTTTATTTGAACGTTAAATAACATTTAAATATTTGGAGAGAGAGATGACATGTAGCTCTTTGTTGACTTTATGTTATAAGTTCCGAGGGAAGTATCTATTGCAATCATGATCGCGAAGGTTGATAACCTATTAAGAATTTATTCTATTCTTAATCAGGGTATTTTTTAAATAGTGGTGTATAAAACATTTTCTGGACGTGTTTATAAATTTGGTGTATTGGAAAAAAATTGCAAAGCAGAAAGTTTATTTTTTTTAAAAATATAAATTAATAGTTTTATTAATTAAATAAATAAATATTTTTCCATTCACCTTTAGTATTTATATTCATCTTCTTCTTCTTCATTGACAATGGGTCAAGACTGTCTGCCTACTGGTAAATTTTTGAGATAAGAGATGTTTTTCTTTTTACGGGGTTGATTGTCAGCTCTACGCCCAACGCTCTACAGTCATATTATACCGGGACCTGAATGGTCGAGTGTCTAGCGCTGTGTCGCTTGGTGCCACAGGTTTCAGGTTCGAGTCCCAGTTTATGTTCGATCAGTTTATGTTTATGAGAGTTAAGTAAATCATCACTTAATAGACTTCTTTAGTCAGAATTGGGTGGCGCTTCTTGTAGAATTTCAACAATTGCTTCATCATTTTGGTTTTAGTTATTGAAATTTGATGAATTCCCGAGCTATTGAATTTGGTAGTGCTTCTTGTAGTATTTGAACAATTACTTCTTCATGAAATTCTAGGTTTATAAAATTTTGGTATGTTCATGTGGCTATTGAATTTGATAATTCTTGTACTACCTTAATCAATTGCTTTATAAATTACTTGGGTTTTGAGCATTGGTATACTCTCAATATGTATGCGTTCAACAAAGTATGCTCACACATGATTAATTGAAATTCGTGAGAGGATTTATGGTAATTGTAATTTTTATGTGTTTGTATTTTTATTTCTATAATTTTTTAGATCTTCGTTTGAGTATTTTCATTTATTATATTTTATTTACAGTGTCTTTGGTATTGAGTGTGGTATTGAATTTTTACTTTAAGTTAATAAGGTAGCTAGTTAATAAAAATTATCAAAAAAAAAAAAAAAAATTCATATATATGTGGAGCTATTTTTAAGCAATAGTTTTCAAAGAAAAGATTATACACTTCCCCAAATACTAAATAATAATTTATTATGTTTTAATTAATACAATAGATTTTTTGTATAAATTTTATGCGTATGGCTGTAAATTTGGTATGATTGGAGGATTACATTATTGCCACTGTGCATTACAATTTTCATCCATTTTAATACGAGTATGTCTTATATGTCAGCTATATAGTCTATATAATAAATTCCTTCGTTAAAAATATTCATATAAGCATATATATTTGCAAGAAAAAATCAATTTTTTATTCCAGTAAATTTATTAAAAAATATCAATTCTATATAATAAACCTATATAATAAGTTCCATCATTAAATATTCATATAAGAATACATATTTGCAAGGAAAAATAATTTTTTTTATTTCAATAAATTTAATAAAAAAACCATCGATTCTATATAATAAATTTCTTCCTTAAATATTCATGTAAGCATACATATTAGCAAGGAAAATCAATTTTTTATTCCAATCAATTAATCAAAACAACCATCATTTCTATATAATAAGCCTATATAATAAGTTTCTTCAATTAAATATTCATATAAGCATACATATTTGCAAGGAAAATCATTTTTTATTCCAATCAGTTTTCAACACCAAATCATTTTTTCAAATTTTTTTATTCCTACCAATTTATTCAAGAACCATTAGTTTTTTTATTATAATTCTTCAATAGATATTTAATATATGATGTACCAAATTCATTATATGAACCTATTAAATGGTGTGTGAGTTTGGTTTAGCAATGATATCAATCAATTGCATACGCAATATTATTTCAATTAAACGACTAAAATGCATGGAATTAACTCGGATAAAAGATAATCCACCAAGCAAAAACCCTGCAACGATCCAACTTTTTTAACACAAAGTATTGCAATTATGGAAAAAGATAGCGATAAATCTAAGACCATACAATTATGTGACCCATCCTGAAATCCAAGGCACTGCAAGCGTTGCCATTTTCAATTCAAGCCCCAACATTATGCCCCAACCAGAACAATTTCTTACTAGTATTCTTCCCAGAGAGCCAAGAAAGCCTTAAATCTTCTCCAGAGATCAAAACTATACGTTGTAACAGCGTAGCCTACATCCCCGGTGCTTTGGGGCTGTTAGAATAGCAGTTGGATAAAGTGAACTGGGAGTGGAATGGGCGCAACCCCCCACTGCCCCCATTTGGCAAATCAATGAGGTGCGTGCTTGCCAGACATAAAGAGCAAATGTATTATTCTCACGACACATGCGTGAGGATCTCGCATTTGGAGGAGCTAAAATATTCGGGGCAGTTTTCTCTGAATTTTCATTTCTCATGGATCACATACACGACTGACCCCAACAACTTGCATTAATCCTTATTGTTTACGGTAGTTCTCGATTTATGAATAGTCGCATTATCCACCAATAGTTTTTGAGTAGCATAAAATTGCAGAAGACGCCAACAAGAAAATATATATTGTAAAAATCAATGTTTAACATTTAGTAAAAATGACAACATGACAACGTTTCATAGAATGAGATTTAATCAAAAAATTAAATTTATCCTTATTGATTTCATTAATAAGACTGTAAACCAGAAGACGAGAAACGTATCATTAAAAACAACGTTAAATTTATCCTTATTGTTTACAATAGGATATTAAAAATCCAATAGTCCTCGAATTACAAATAGTCGCATTATTCAAAAATAGTTTTAGAGTAGCATAAAATTGTAGAAGACGCCAACAAGAAAATGCAGTGTTTAAAATTTAGTAAAGAGATAATTTTTTTATAGAATGAGATTTAATGAAAAGATTTCATGAATTAAACTTTAAACCTGAGAAACGTATCCTGAAAAATAAATTTATCCTTATGTTTACAGTAGTTCTCGATTGATGAATAATAATCAAAAACATTATCCACCAATAGTTTTTGAGTAGCCATGAAATTGTAGAAGACGACAACAAGAAATTGCAATGTAAAAATCGATGTTTAACATTTAGTAAAGTGATAACGTTTTATAGAATAAGATTTAATTCAAAAGATTTTATAAATTAGACTTTAAAATTGAGAAACGTATCATAAAAAATAATTTCATCCTTATTGTTTGCAGTAGTGCACGATTTATGAATAGCCTCATTATCCACCAATAGTACTTTTGAGGAACATAAAATTGTAGGAGACACCAATAAGAGACTTCCCACTTAAATATTAGACTTTAAACCTAAGATATCATAAAAAATTCATTTATCCTTATTGTTTACAGTAGTCCTCGATTAAAGAATAGTCGCATTACCAGCCAATAGTCTTTTGAGTAGCAGATACCAATAAGAAAATAGATTGTAAAAATCAATGTTTAACATTTAGGAAAGTGACAACGTTTTATAGAATGAGGTTTAATGCAGAAGATTTCATAAAGTACTATCTTGCCTACTTAAATATTAGATTTTTAAACCTGAATAACGTATCATGAAAAATAGATCTATCCTTCTTGTTTACAGTAGTCCTCAATTTATAACTAGTCGCATTATCCGCTAATAGTTTTTGTGTGGTACGAAATTGTAGAAGACCCCATCAAGAAAATACATTGCAAAAATCAATGCTTTAACATTTAAGTGACAACGTTTTGTAGAACGAGATTTAATGCAGAAGATTTTAAAAAATATCTTCCCAATTAATTATTAGACTTTAAACGTGAGTAACGTATCATGAAATGCAGATTTGTCCTTATTGTTTACAGCTGTCCTCGATTTATAAATAGTCGCATTACCCACCAATAGTTTTTGGTAGCGTAAAATTATAGAAGACGCTAATAAGAAAATAATCAATGATTAACATTTAGTAAAATGACAACGTTTTATAGAATGTGATTTTTTTCATGAAGTACTTTGCCACTTAAATGTTAGACTTTGAACCTGAATAACGTATAATAAAAATAGGTTTATCAGTACTGTTTACAGTAGTCCTGGCTTAATTAGTAGTCGCATTATCCACCAATAGTGTTTGAGTAGCATAAAATTGTAGAAGACATCAACAGAAAATCAATGTTTAATATTTAGTAGAATGACAACGTTTTCTAGAATGAGATTTAATAAAATTTTCATAAAAGTACCTTCCTACTTAAATATTAGACTTTAAACCTGAGTGATGTATCATGAAAAATAGATTTATCTATATAGTAGTCCTCGATTTGTGAATAGTCGCATCATCCACCAATAGTTTTTGAGTAGCATAAAATGTCTATGTAATATGTCCAAAGCTCTACAGTCATATAAGACCAGAACTTACAGATTAAAGTGGATTCAGAGCCACTGCAAACATCTATTGCATCGTTGGGGCTCGAACCCGAAACCTGTGGCAACGCTAATCACTCGACCATCAGGTTCCCATATATTCTCACTCATTTTAAATTAAATAAAAACTTTATCATGTAATAAGTTCATAATTTTGTAGGATAAAAGAGTTATTGATTACGGAAACATTGAAAAAAAAACTTACTCAGGCTACTTGTTACTTTTTTTTTTTATGTACCCTCCAAAGGGGGGTACATCAATAGATAGCAGGAGATATGCCCGAACGATCGCATACAGGGATACATATGTGTAAAATATTATTAAGTAAAATGACAGGGACCAAAGCACGAGTGGCACGAAAATGCGTGGACAATGGGAGAAAAAAAAAAATTGTTTGGGGGGAAGGGGGGCGACCTAAGGTTGGGTGGATTGATGATGGCTCTAATGGGTGCCAATTTGGCCGAACGTGATCTTTCCCGCTTTATGGTACTGATAATGAAGCGGGAGGGATGGTAAAAAAAAGGACTTCTCGTTGCCAAAGACAAAGTGAAAAACCGTTAAATGACTCCAGGAATAAGGAAGGAAGTTTATTAAGAAGGAAGGAGAATTCATCTTTATAACAATTTGTTCTGTGACGTAGCGTGAATATTTAAAATGTCAATAAGAGTCCATGCTGGCTATGGCAGTTTTGCATTTTTACTTATGCTGAGTATGATTTTTTGTTGAGACCAACTCTAGTAAAATGCATGGGGAAATATTGAAGCTGATGATTGATTCGATGATGATGGGTGGTTGGAGATTTTATTTATTTTTTGTCCGGCTTTTATTTATTTATTTATTTATTTTAGTTGTTTCAATCTTAATATGCTCATTTATTTAATGTCTTCAATTTCTGTTTATTTTTTAAATAATTTTTTTAATTTTGTTTTTATCTTATACATTTCGGATTGAATTTTTTTCACTCATTTTTTAATTTTTATTTATTTCGATGGATTTTTTTTATATAATTATAAGAATATTAGATATATTTAATATTAGACTGAATTAATTATAAGAATATTATATATATTCTAATTATTCTTAATTATTTCTTATAATTATTTATTTTTCTTAACATTTATTCTAATTTTTCTTAATTCTTATTTGTAATTAATTCTAATTATTCTTATAATTAGAATAAAAATAGTATATTGAATTTGTTTGGAAATGGTTTCCAGTAAAATACATTATGTTTACAGTAAAATCAACAAAATCAAGTCATTACTAATTAATTAACGAGCTCCCTGGCACTACAGTCCATGTTCAACCATGGTCATCTGCCTACCAGATTCTGAAACAGGAGATGTTTTCTTTTTATGGGGTAGGGTTTGTGAGCCCAAAGCCCAATGCTCTACTGTCATATTAGAAATAGTGCCTGAAAGGCCGATTGTCTAGAGATCTGGCGTTCGGTACCACAAGCTTTGGATTCGAGTCCCGGCTGTTTGTAGTAATTCTGAATCCACTTTAAGCCGTAGGTCTCAGTCTCATATGACTGTAGAGCGTCACAGAGTCCAATCAGACTTATCACCCACATCCTTCCCAGGACAACTCAGCTCAAGGCACAGTGATGTGATGTGGTGTAATAGTAGTAGTAGTAATATTAGACCTGGACCTACAGTTTAAAATGAATTCCGAACCCCTACATACACCCACGGCACCCCGGGTCTCGAACTAGAAACGTGTGGAACCCAGAGCCCCACTCTAGTCACTTGGCCCTCAGACCCCAGGTGCCGGTCTAATTAGTTTAAATTAATGTGCAGAAAATGATCATAATGCTATAAACCATGCCAAAGCAATAGATGACTATTAAAATACAACAGTCAGATTGTTAGTTAGGAATTTACCAGGTTCTCCCCATATGACATATAATGCTAGGCAATTACCCTTAAAAGACATTCTTTATTATCCATCAGTAAGCTGTTTGTGGAAGCCTAAGACAAATAACAAAAAAAATACCATGGATTAGCCCGTATCACAAAAAATATCATGAAAATGGTAAGATGGTGACACAAACTTATTTCTTTGATTTTAAATCGGGTTTCGGGTTCGAGTCCCGTCGGTGTTATGGACGTTTGTAGTGGTTCGGAATCCGTAGGTCCCGGTCTCATAAGACGGTAGGGTGTCACAGAGCCCAATTAAACTCCTTCTCACCCACGTCATTCCAAACAGCAAAGCGGCAACTCAACTTCAGGCACTGATATAGTGTGGTATAGTAATAGTAGTAGACCTACGCTCCATAGCCATATTAGACATGGATCTGCGGATTAAAGTGGATTCCGAACCAGTACAAACATCCAGGATAACGCCTGAACTCGAAACCTGTGTTACAGTATTTATTTTGAACTTGAAGGACATTAATGATATGAAGGAGTCGAACATTAATTAAAATAATGATAACAAAGAGAATTGACGAAATAAATGAAATTGAAATATTAAAGATTTTCAATTGAATTGCTTATAATTTTAAAAAATAAATTTATTTTAAATAATTTCAAAAATTTTCAAGTTATCTTCTCTTTCTTCTATAACGCGACAGCCCCATAGTAGGCCCTTTTTTACGGGGGTAGGGTTGTCAGACTTACGCCCAACACTCTGCAGTCATAGTAGACCAGAAGCCTGATGGGCCGAGTGGCTAGTGCTCTCTGGATCTCGGCACCACAGGTATCGGGTACGAATCCCGACGGTGTCATGGATGGCCGTA
This sequence comes from Caerostris extrusa, assembly GCA_021605095.1. NCBI lineage: Eukaryota > Metazoa > Arthropoda > Arachnida > Araneae > Araneidae > Caerostris > Caerostris extrusa. The sequence continues at coordinate 14,624 of BPLR01012740.1, read as the reverse complement.
TCGTCTCCCAGAGCCCAAAGAAGTCATCGGTGAGTGAGAAGTGTGAAGAAGTACAGTCTCTACAGTCATATTAGACCAGTACCTCCGATTTAAATGCATTCCGAACCACTACAAACATCCATAGTACCAGCGGAACTCGATCACGAAACCTGTGTCATCGAGATCACTTAACTTTAATCATCATCATCAATGGCGCAACAGCCCCATGGTGGGCCAAAGCCGTCTGCCTACTGGCAGATTTCGAGACAGGAGATGTTTACATTTACGGGATATGGTTGTTAGTTCTACGCCTAACAATCATATTAGATTGGGACCAACGTTTTAAAATGGATTCCGAACCACTACAAACATCCATGGAACCGCCGGGTTCGAACACGAAAGCTGTAGCACCGAGCGCCAGAACGCTAGTCACTCGGCCATCAGGCCCCTGCTAACAATGCTAAGTAACATTTTGCTAACGAAATAATGCCACTATGAATATATATGTTTGTTTTACAATGTTATCCTCATTTATTAAGAATTTTATGACTTATGATAGTAGTAGAAAATTTTAACTGTGGTCTAACTTCCATTTTAAAGGAGTACCTACCATTTCTGATTAAAATTTCCTAAAACTATTCCGCAGTTTCATTATGCTAATGACCAGTAAAATTCACGGTACACGTTTATAATATTATATATGTAAATTTTATACCTTTTCAAACTAGGAAAAAAAAATTTTTGGAATAATTTAAAAGCAGCCAAACTGCGCATTCCTGGTACATTTGCTATATTGGCTTTATTCTCCCAGGAATTTGCGGCTTACGACTTGAGAGGAAATTTCAGATTGCCACTATATTTTTACTAAAGTTTCGTAAACTATTACTATGGTTTCATTACTTTAAAGCTTCCATCATGGTAGTTTTTTTTTTTTATTTTGTAGTTTTGTTGTGTATTAAATTATAAAAATGTGGATAAATCTGATAATGTGCATCTTATTTTTCAAAAATGTCTGTGTAATCTTTGAAAACGAATTTTATTTTAATACATGTATGTATATGAAAAATATCCTGGCTGGTAGTTCCGAAGATGAGGTGTATTTTTTGTGAATTTTGATTCCATAATATTTTAGATATTGTTTTTCACATAATAAATAAATTTCTGTATTCAGATTTTTCGTAACATTGATTTAAAAAAATATATTCTGTAATCCTCTAGCCAAAAAAAAAATTGTAAACTTTGAAACTCAGAATTTGAAATTTATCTTTTCTAAAAACTCATGACTTAAAATTGAAAGAAAAAAATTACTAGTGGTTTTAAGTGGTTCCGAACCACTACAAACATCCATATAATAATCTATTTTGTAACAAACTGTTAACTTGACATCTTGCCAATTGTGGCGTTTCAACAGGCATGATGAATGGGATGGCAGAAGACCTTTCTGTGATCAATCAAGATCCGATTACTGACAGAAAACGTTCCTGATAGCCAATCATGTAACTCGCACTGCCAATACAACTTTCAAGAATGACTATGTACAGCACTCGTGAAAACCAAACTGTTAAATTCAATGTTTGTCCTAAATAGTTTCTTAAAATATAAATGAAAATTATTTAAAATTATATTCGAACAACCAGTCTGTTCAATCTTAAAATGTTATAATTTAAATTAAATAATTTTCTTTCTCAACAGTTTTTAAACTATTTAGGAATTTCGGATGTCATAAATTTTCAGTCTCTATATAACCTTTTCATATAGAGACAGACAATTTAATACAAAAATTATGAGTAAATAGGAATGAATATTTAAAACTCTTTTTCTGTTTGTACAGCAACATCTAAGATGAGATTAAAGAGTCATTTAAATAAGTCATTTAAAAGTTTTAGTTGCTGTTAATTCTTTTCATTAAAATTCATGCTATTAAGTTCTTTGTTTCGTGTTCAGAATTTTAACTCGGAACTATTTCATGTGGGTTCAATAATTGCTCTTTTCGTTTTGCAAATTATGTGTTATTCTTGCTTTAAGAAGATGAAGTATCATTGCTGTGTATAATATATGTAAAAGTGTAATTGTTTTTATGTCATCAACTCCATTATTGGAGCAATAGACACATAATGGGTCAAGGCTATATGACTATTGGCAGATTTTGAGACAGGAGATATTTTCTTTTTACTGGGTAGGATTGTCAACCGTACGCCCAACGATCTATAGTCATATTAGACCAGGAACTACTTTTAAATTGGAATTACGAACCACTAAAAACAGCTGCCGAGACTCAAACCGAAACCCCAGTGGCGCCCGAGTTCCAATTATACATACATATATATTTGAGAAAAGAGCTATATAAAAAACTTTATTAGAGCTAGGAATTTTAAAGGTTCCTAACTGCATAAGGATTTAATTGAAATTAAGTGGGCTAAAGATTTAGCATTTTTTTTAATATTATAGAGGCACTAATTTTTGAGAATCCTATTTAAATTTTTATTAAATTTCACGATGCAATTCCCTTTCTTATAATTTAGCAGGACAAATATTGGCAAAATCAAATACTCGAGATATGACGCTCAAAAAAAAATTCTGAACGAGTTTTCAATTTGAATGAGTGAAAACTGCTACAAAAATTACTTTCAACTTCATTTTAATTAAATTGCCTTACAAAACGAAAATTGAAGAAGTTTCACTATCTTTCGAATTGATTCGAAAGTTATAAAAGTTACACAGATTCTTCCTGGGTTCCATGATAATTTATTTCACCTGAAATTAAAAAAATCTTTCTTTTCCAATTAAAATGAAAATAAAAAATTAAAAAGAACAAAATACAAGAATAAAATTACTACTAGGAAGGCTTTGCAGTCACTAAATTAAAAAATTATACAGACATACACTGCAATTTTTTTTTTAAAAAATGAACAAAATTTGGAAAGGAAATGTAATTCAAAGATCAATGTATGCGTAGTGTTGGTGGAATTTACACACATACAATTTCAGTAAGAGAAAAAAAATAAAGAAAAAAAGGTTAGAAATAAATTTAGTTGCAGTTAACAATTCTTAATTTATTTTCCTTCAAACGTCACTCACGAACCGAATTTCAGTTTCATTTCTCAATTTATGTTCTTTTTTTTTTTTTCTCTCATTCTTTTAATTTTATTTTTTCCAATCCGTTTTTCGTTCTTCAAGATATTTCCAGCACTGGTTACTTTAGCACGTTCTCATTTTTAATGGCGTCGTTAGATGGAAGATCTGAACGATGTGACGATAGATGGCGCTGTAATTGTGTCGAAAGTTACAGTTATCATTTTATTTTCAATGTTATCTTTTTTTAATTCCGTTTTTATTTTCAGTAAATTTATTTTTTACTGGGATCTGTAGATTTGTTTTTAGAAAAATAATAAATGTATATAAAAAATATTTTTTTATTTGAATTTCTGATTCGTTTTTCAAGAATCTTAACCATCAACTCGTTCACTTTGGATGATGATTCGTTTTGGAATTCTATTCTATCGTTCTTATTCGAACCACTAGTATTAAAAAGAAAACAACTGTAAAATCATTTTTCAGATTGAGTAACTCTCTTGATAATAGAATAAATAAAGGTTTTTAAATATCAATTTCAGTTTATTTTCATTCGAAAGCTATTTTAAAATTTTATTCTGATAAATAATAAAAAAAATAATAATATTTTTAATACTTTTGGAGATAAGTCAATCAATTTTATTTTATCTCATGTATAGAACATATTAAACATTTTTTACGTATCTCATCTTAAAAATTTAATAAATTAAATAAAAAAGAATAACTAGAAATTAATGAACTTATTTTGTAGAATGTAACCATCAGCTCGTTCACTTTGGATGATTATTTGTTTTAGAATTCTATTCAATCGTTTTTATTCGAACCACTATTAAAAAAAGAAAGCAACTGTAAAACCGTTTTTTTCAAGTTGAGTAACTCTCTTAATAATAGAATAAATAAAGGTTTTTAAATATCAATTTCAGGTTATTTTCATTCTAAAGCTATTTTAAAAATTTTATTCTGATAATTATGTGAGAAATTATTTAAAAATAATAATAATCATTATTTGGAGATAAGGCAATCAATTTTATTTTTATCTCATGTATAAAACATATTAATCATTTTATGTATATCATGTTAAAAATTTAATAAATTAAATAAAGAAATAACTAGAAATTAATGAACGAATTTTGTAGAATGTAACCATCAAGTCGTTCCCTTTGAATAATTATTCGTTTTGGAATTTTATTCTATTCTATTTATGTTTATCGTTCTTATTTGAAACCTAGTTTTTAAAAGAAAGCAACTGTAAAATCGTTTACAAAATTGAGCAACTCTCTTTGATAATAGAATAAATAAAGGTAAATAAATTTTTTTTTAATGCAATCTCAAGTTATTTTCGTTTTGAAACTATTTTAAAATTTCAAGCTGATAATTATAAGAATAATTATTTAAAAAAAAAAAAAACTTTTAATAATATTTTGGAAATAATTTAATCAATTTTTATTTCTAAAACTTTTTGTGTGAAACTTATTTAAATATATTTAATTTATCTTATGTTAAAAACTTATTAAGCAATTTTATGTATCTCACGCCAAAAAATTTAATAAACTAAATAAAAAAATAACTAGAAAATAGTGAGCGTATTTTGTGGAATGTAACCATCAACTCGTTCCCTTTGGATTATTATTCGTTTTGGAATTCTATTCTATTCTATTTATATTTATCGTTCTTATTCGAATTGTTAGTATTATAAAGAAAGCAACTGTAAAATCGTTTTCCAAATTGAGTCACTCTTTTGATAATTCAATAAATAAAGATTTTTAAACAGTAATTTAAATTTATTTTTTATTCTGAAGCTATTTTTTTTAAAATAATTCTGATAATTATGAGAAAAATATTTAAAATGCTTTTAATTACGTTTTGGAAATAAGTCAGGCAATTTTTATTTTGTCTCAGGTGTATTCTCATTCTACATATTTAATAAATTAAATAAAAAAAGAATTAGAAATTAATAAATGCATTTTATAGAATATTAAAATTGATTTGTTTGAAATACAGTTTGCATATAAAAATTTAATTTTGTTAAAATTAAAATAATCGTTTGAAGTGTGAAAGCAAACGATTTTCTTGGTTACTACTTAATAATTATTACTGTGCCCAAAAGTAAGACCAATTATTTTTTTTTCTCAAAAATTCTTAATTTATTCTTCCAAATTTATTTCATCGCTTTCAAAGTAATACCTTCCGGACACAATGCACTTATGCCAACTTTTTTTTTCCAATCCTCAATGCATGCTAAAAAGTCATCGGCCGGGATGGCCTTCAAAGCTCTCGCCGATTCACGTTGAATCTCTTCAATCGACTCAAAACGGTGACCCGGCAGTGGTCTTTTGAGTTTAGGGGTAGCCAGAAGTCGCACGGTGTGAATACGGTGGTGGTTGTGGAACAATATGGATTTCATTTTTGGCAAAAAAGTCACGAAGAATCAATGCAGTTGGCGCATTCAGTGTTTTCGGCACCAATCGAGATTGGACGCGTTTGAGGCCCAAAATGGAATTGACCGATCCTTTTGAAATTCCAACATCATCAGCAAGGTCTCTAATTGTAAATCGACGGTTTGCAAGCATCAAATCATTAATTTTTGGATGTGAACATCGTCGGTTGAGGTTGATGGTCGATCAGAGGGCTCATCGTCTTCAACGCGATCAATTTTAGCGTCTCCCAAACCAATCGTAACTCAAACACTAATGAATATTTGACTTCAAATATCTCACAGATGTCAAGGACAGTGCCAACATCCTAAAAAGAAAAAAAAATGGAATTCCATAAGCCTCGGGAATTTTAAATTTAAATTGGGTCACTTTTTTGGACACAGTAGTAAAATATCTAGTAATAACAGACAAGATTAACTTTTTGATATGTATGCAAATTTAAAAATCTTTCAAGTCTTAAATCTGTTCTTATTCTGTGTTACATTGTCTCAGCTACACAGCTTCATGGAGGGCGAAAGACTGATTGCCTACTGGCAGATTTCGAAACAGCATATGTTTTGTTTTTACTGGGTAGGGTTGTCAGCCCAACGCTCTACAGTTATATTAGATGGGACATACTGTTTAACATGAATTCCGAACAACTGCAACACCCATGGCACCGAGCGATAGTCACTCGGCCATCAGGCTCCTATTTATTACCCTAACAGGGCTTGGGTTGTCAGCACTATGCCCAATATCTATTAGACAGGAGCCTACTGTTTAAAGTGAATTCGAACCACTACAAACATCAATAGCACCGCTGGGACTTGAACTCGAAACCTGGGGTACTATTTCTTATCCCTAGTGTGAGGCAGCAATTTAGAAGAGGCAGCAAGTCCAAGAACCTGTGTAATCTCTTGGAAGGAGAGAAAAGGGGTGCTGCTTCTATTGTCATGGAGACGTCCATTGACATGGTAAACGTCTTTGCTCCGTGACGCTGAAGAAGGAAGGCAGTGCCATATAGAACTTTAAAGGAGAACTGCCCCTCATTTACGTATCGTATAAGAGAAAACCTGGGAATCTCCCACCAGTAGCCGACTCACGAGGCAAGATGCTGAACATCACAAACGCCATCGAGTCTTTTAGTAATTTGAAACAGTTTTTCTATAACAAAGTCGCCAGAGAATGGAACTTCAACCTAATGCTCAACAGCGACACAAAAAAAAAAAAATTTAACACATGCACTTATTAAAAACATCAATTTTAAAACGGGAATATTTGTAAGTTATAAATAATAAGTATATAATATATAGTAAAGTATATCACTTTATTATATAAAGTTATTTATTTCAATCTCTTCTTTATCAACTTATATCAACATTTCTGTCAGATAGCAAACCTCCTTTTATCGAAGAATCTGAATCCTTTACATAAGTAAATAAATATTCGATGAAAAACCAAAAATGTATTACCGAAGCATTTTTTACGTTCTTCCTCTTTTTTAAATTACACGAGTAGAAAATCTTTAAAAAATTGGAACTTAAGTTTGCGTTCCACTTTTCACAGAATATTTACAGAGATCACATTTTTCCCCTCTCAGTGCACTCAGAAGACAAAAGTGCAGAGCAGGCATAAATAGAATCCATACATTGAAAGCTCTACAGTGGCATTGGGTGATAAAAATACTACGAAAACGGCATGTGTTTGTATTGCGACTTCTTTGGAAGCGTCGGGAATAGTATAAATATAATTTTGGAATAGTATAAAAATTTCTCTAACTAAGCGGTTCTAGAACAGTTTCATTGAATTTTCAAGAGTCATATTTGAGGCTGGGCTTTCTGATGCTTATAGTGTGGTAAAGCCATGTTTATGGTTATATACATATATGTAAAGTTTTATTACTGCTTCAAAACGGTTAATATTTTTTCTGTTTGTCTCTACCATTTGTTAAAGTATAAAAAAAGAGTTCATTTTTGTTTGTGTTAAATAATGATTATTTGTTCACATATTCTTTCCCTGGTCGTTATCTATTGAGTGACTTCAAATAGATAACAGTAAGAAACGACTACCTGAAAAAATAATAATTACATTTTTATAAATATTTGTGGTTAGGAGCATTTGTGGACAGGAAATTATTTGTGAACCTCATGTTACAAATGATGGGCCACGAATAGCCCACTGATTGAGGTTGAGTGCAGTTATTTGTACTAATTATTAAGATAATTTCTCACTTATTATTTCGCCGCTCTGACTTCAAATAGATAAGAAAACGTAAAGACTATGAAAACAAATAATAATTATAGTTTTTCTATATATTTGTGGATAGGAATATTCGTGGACATGGTGTTACATTGAAGGGCCACTAATAGCCCACCGATGGGGACGAGGGTTGGGTAACTACGGTATCATTTTCGTATCATAAGAGAAACCCAGGCAATTTGAATATCGATGTGATAAGCTATACACAATCATCATTGAGGCAAAGCTGTGATTGCTACTGACGCCGCCAGCGGATTTGAACCTCGAACTTCCCTGAAGAATAATATTTGATGCTAGGCTTTTTAGCAACGTTTATAGTCTTAATAAAGTCATGTTTACTTTGTTGTTGTAATGCATCTGGCAATACAGAGATAGCTAATCCTTATGCTGTGCTGCAAGGTTCTGCACCGCTTTACTCATTTAGCACTACCAAGGGGGCATGTATAGCTTGAAGATAGACTATGGACACGGGAAACACGAACCCCTCAACACTCACATTAGACCGGAACCTACGTTTTAAAATGGATTCTGAACCGCTACAAACATCCTTGGCACCGCCGGGACTCGACCCCCGTGGGATTGAGTGCCATAGCGCTTGTCACTCAGCCATCAGGTCCATATTTATTAACCTAACAAGGCGTGAGTGGTCAAACCTACTTTTAGCAGTTATATTAGGACATGGACCTACGGTTTAAAGTGGATTCGAACCACCACAAACATCCACGGCACAGCGCCAGGACTTGAATCCGAAACCTGTGAAGTACCGAACGCCAGAGCGTTAGTCATTAAACCATCCGGCGCAAGTCAATTCTAATCATTTTTAAAATTACAAATATTTAATATGGTGTCGGAAAAAATTATTTAATACCAGCACCTGTTAAAAAACCATCGATTTTAAAACTGGAATTTTATTTATCTTAATCTCCTTTATAAACTTACATCAAATTTTTTCCGGATAACAAACCTCCCCTTTTATCGAAGAATCTGAATCCTCCTGTAAATAAATATTCGATGAAAAATCAAAAATGTATTACCGGAAGCATTTTTACGTTCTTCCTCTCTTTTCGAATTGCACGAGTAGAAAATCTTTAAAAAATTGAAACTTTAAGTTTGCGTTCCACTTTTTCCAGAATATTTACTGAAATCACATTTTTCCCTCTCTCAGTGCACTCAGAAGACAAAAGTGCAGAGCAGGCATCCATAAAAATCCATACATTGAAAGCTCTACAGAGGCATTGGAGTGATAAATACTACGAAAGCGGTATGTGTTTATATTGCACTTCTTTGAAAGCGTCGGACCTCTTGCGATGAATATGAAATATCTCAACAACAGTTCCCAAGCATGGTTTATGGAATTTTCAAGAGTCATATTTGTTGGTGGTCTTTCGACATTGTTTTCACAAGTGTGAGTAGTATAGCCATCATTTAGGTATATATATACATATATATATATAATTTATTACTGTTTGAAAACAGTTGTATTTTTCTGTTTGTCTGATGAAGCATAAAAAATGAGTTCATTCTTATTCTCTGTATGTACTAAGATAAAGATTATTTGTTTTATAGGCTTTCCTGGTGCTTATCTGTGGAATGATTTCAAATAAATAAGAACAAAAAAAGTATGGCGAACAAATAATAATTATAGTCGATAAACTAGTATTCTATTTGGGGATGGGAATATTTATGGACCTCTTGTTACACTGATGGGCCACAGGGAGGCCAACCCACTGATGTGGGATGAGGGCTGGGTAGCTATACGAACTTTCATTTCAAAAGAACAGAAACTCAAGGCAGTCTGAATATCGATGGCAAATACACATAATCGTCATCGAGTCAGGAATGTTTGTTTCTCAAGCGGTGACTATAAGTACGACGCTAAATGTCGATAACACTAACCAAACAATCGAAATTATTATATAAACGTCAGAGGACAGTGGCGCAATTTGCTAAAAATATTGAGCCAGTAAATCCACATCAAGGTCATCGCCCTTGGGAGTTGTTTCCCCACTATGGCAAAAAGAATGTTTTCATTTGAGGACATTTTCAAATTGTTAATTATGTTATAAAAGAAACAACCCAGGAAAATATTATATAAAGTCAGATGACAGTGACGTAATTGTTAAAAAGTATATTGGTTTATATATTTGTATATTTTTCTATTTCATCTTGGTACTCATTTCCTTGAAACAACTGCTACTAAAAACTTTGAGGTGACATATTAGCCAATCAATCCTATGCGGAACTGCTTTTTAAGGAAGTTTAAAAGAACAACCTCAAAGCGAATTATTGCGGGACACAATCTTCCAAAAAAAGTGAATCAAAATGGAAAAAAATTACCTAAGCAATCTCCTAGCCAAAAGCTTTATTTGAAATTTACATAGACGGCAAGTAAACTCTCATGCGTTACATTTGCAAGTAAATCGGATCATAATTTTACATTATTTTCAAGGCAGCAACAACCGGGTAGATCAAATTTTCCATAAATATATTTACCATTTGTCTGAGTCTTTCCTCCAGAAAACAAACAAACAAATACATAAACAGCAAACAGAAAAGTTTTCGTCTTCTTTTTCTCAAAAATTTTTTATTTTTAAAATTCAAACGTTAACTCAGAGGGAAAAAAAAAAGTAAAAAAAAGGGAATAAAAAAATATATCTTTTTCGGGGTTTTCCCGAAAAATTAAGGGAGGGGAAAAAATATGATCATTCGTAAAAAGGAACAAAGAGAAAAAAATAAATAAATAAAGTAAATAAGCAAAAATAAATAAGCGAACAGGAGTTTTTAAATTGAAGCTCAAACGTAATACAAAGAATTTTTCTTTCTTTCCCCCTTCTCCAAATCGTTTTCAGAGACAAACAGCGAACACTAATTCTTGAGGGGCCATCGAAAATTTCACAAAGAAGATAACCTTGCATCGTTTGGTAAAAAAGGGTAGGTGGATATAAAGCTGCATTCACCTTTTCCGAAACTGCTAGTTTAGGGTCATACATCAGTCGGCATTGGAAATTCATAAATTTTCCAGCTTCTGAAGAAAAAGAAAATAAAGAACTATAAGGTCTCAGCGTGCAGCTCACAGTCAAAGGCGATAGCAGAAGAAATTTTTCCCTGTTTTCCTATTCACTGTCTTGTGTTAACTGGGTTTGTTGATACGAAAAAGTAAAGTAAATTAAACCGAATCGCAACCGATTGAGAAAGGAGAGGAAACTTTTGCCATCTTCCCACACATATTTCCGTGTTATATAAGACAGAATGCAACTAATAAAAAGATAGGAGAGGGGATAAATTTGTTAGAACTTGTACAAAGTTTTTACCACAAGGCACTCTCTGTCACGATTGCTAATATTTCTTTTTATCTCTCTCTTTTTTTGACATTATTATTTTTCATTTAAAGAAAGTATCGGAGATGTTTTTTTCTTTGGGATTTTTATATTTAGGGCAAAATGGGTGAAACGTAGGAGTTTTGTTACTTAATCATTATCGGAAAAAAAATTTGTAATTTTTCTGTTGATATCGGGCGAATATGAAGCTCTTAGTTTTGGAAGAGTTTAAGGTTTTATTTTGAAATACACATTGGGAAATTCCTTACTAGTGTAGTATTTTTGAAAATAAAATAAGAATTCAAAACCATGATATTTTTTTTTTTTTACTGTGTTTGTAGATATTTATTTCTATGTACCTTAGTATAAACTTTTCCAATATGTAATCCAGGAAATACTCAAACATTATCAGATAAAGTTTTTTATTTATTATTATTTTTTTACGAAATTTCTATATGAAATCAAGAATGAGTTTGAGATTTTCTGATAAAACTTTATTATAAATTATTATTATTTTGAGATTATTATTTTGATTCCATTTGAAGCCCCATTATTTTGATTCTATTTATTATTATTGTTTTGATTCTATTTATTATTATTATTTCGATTCTGTTTATTATCATTATTTTTAATTTCTGATAAAAATTAAAAAATAAATTTCAATTTTGCTCAACTATCACATAAAAAACTTTTCCTTCAAATATACCGTCAATAGAAGTAACTGATACACACAAATAATCTCAAACCAACAATTACTATGTACTTTGCCTTAATTCATTTCAATTTACAATCAGTCTGTAAATTAAAGTATGATAATTAAGAAAAAAAAATCATATTTATGAAGAGGAAAAATCACTCGATACATCTGGAATTTGTTCACCATATGGCAAAAAATGCTTTCATTCAGGACATTTTGAAATGAATTATTCACATTTTACTACACTAATAAGAAACCAGGAAAATGTATATAAAGTCAGATGACAGTGACGTAATTGTTAAAAGAGAAGAGAAGGCTATTAGTTTATATATTCGTAATTTTCTTATCTTGGCAACCAGAATATTTGAAATCACAATCATCATTGGTTTATGTATTTGTATATTTTCGTATATTTCGTATTCCCTTGAAACAACTACCACTAAACTTTAGGTGACATATTAGCCCCCAATCTATCCGATGGTGGATTGTTTTAAGAAGATTAAACGACAACCTCAAAGCGAAATACTACGAGGAAACAATCTTCAAAAAGTAAATCAAAATGGAAAAGAAATTACTAACCAATCGTCAATGCCAAACTTTATTTGAAATTTCGCATAGACGGCATGTAAACTCGCATGCGCTATTCGGGAATGCATTTGCAAGTAAATCGGATCGTAATTTACATTATTCCCGAGCAAAAACAGCCGGAATAGATCGGTACCGAACTTCAAAGAATGTTTACCATTTGTCTGAGAGTCTTTTCCTCAAAAACAAACAAACAAATACATAAACAAAACGAAAAGTTTTCGTCTTCTTTTTCTCAAAAATTTTATTTCAAAACTAAAACATGCTCCTGGGGAAAAAAAAAAGGAAATAAAAAACATATAACTTTCCGGTTTTTTTCGAAAGAATTAAAGGGAGGTGAAATATACGATCATTCGCAAAAAGGAACAAGAAAAAAATAAATAAATAAGGTAAACAAGCAAAAATAAATAAGCGAACAGGAGTTTTAAATTGGCTTCAAACGTAATACAAAGAATTTTTCTTTTCTTCCCCCTTCTCAAATCAATTTTCGAACAAACAGCGAACGCTAGTGTGAGAGCCATCGAAATTTCGCAAAGAAATGGCAACCCACAAATGCATCGTTTGGTAAAAGTGGGTGGGTAGATATAAAGCTACATTCGCTTTTCCGAGAGCTGATAGTTTAGGATTATACATCGAATCTGGCATTGGAAATTCATAAATTTTCCAGCTTCTGGAAGAAAAAAGAACTATAGGTCTGTGCGTGCTGACTCAGATCAACAGCGATGAGCTTTTCCTAATTTTTCCCTCTTTCGTAGTCTTATTAGCGCTGGGTTTGTTGATATGAAAAAAGTAAAGTAAATTCAAAACGAATCAGAACCGATTAGGAAAAGGAAGGAAACTTGCCATCTTCCCACACATATTTCCGTGTTATATAAGATGGATGCGAACTCATAAAAAGATGAAAGAGAGGGGGATATGAAATTTTGTTGCTAGAATTTGTACGAAGTTCCACAAGGCACACGCTATCGGTGCCATCTTCTTTCTCTCTCTCTTTTGACATTATTATTTACATTTAAAGAAAGTATCGGAGATGTATTTTTTTTTCTTTAAGCTTTTATATTTGGGAATAAAATTAGCGAAACGTAAATTTTGTTACTTAATCATTATCGGGGAAAAAAATTGTAATTTTTTTTTACTCTTGATATGAGGCGGATATAGCTCTGTTAGTTTTGGATGAGTTTAAAAGGGAGTTTATTTGAAATACATTAGGGTGAGAAATTCTTACTAGAATAGTGGGATTTCAAAATAAAATTTAAAAAAAATCAAATTCGTTATTTTTCTTTTTGTTTTGTAGATGTATTTTAGAAGAATATTTCTATGTATATATAAGTACAAATATATTTTTTCCAATATATAATCAAATACTCAAAGATTATCATGGTAAAGTATATATTTTTTTACAGGGAAATATGTTCTATACGAAATTAAATAATCAGATTCTCTAATAAAAATTTAAAAATTAAAATTCAATTTTTGTAAGATTATCGCAGTGAACACTTTTCCTTCAAATATGCTGTCAATAGAAGTAGCGATATACAAATAATTTCTAATATGACACAATAATTTATAATTGATTTTTAAATTTTCAATTAGTCTATGTAAATTAAAGTATGTAATAATCAGCATGCAAATTAAAGAAAAAACAAGTAATAAAAAAAAAAAAAAATTAAGTCAATTCTACTTTTTTTCACTATATTGCAGAAAGTCCTCTATAAATATTTTTAAAAGGTTATCTGGCGCCATCTATTGGTAGATATGTGCAACTTAAATCTAAAAAAAACTGAAATTAATTAATTTAATTTAATTACTGTATTAATGTTTGAAAAACCTGTATTAACATCAATGTCATCCACTACAAGTTCAAAAAAATGTATTTCAATTTGAGTGGATGAATAAAAAATATTTTATTAACGGTTGGAAATTTGAACAAGTTATATATACAGAGTGTGTGAGCTAATAGAAGGAGTTGAAAATCATATTTGCACCTGTTCAAGAACAAATGGTGAAGCACTAAAAGATGTCTTATTTACAGACAAATAAGTTGTTAAATTGAGAATAATAAAAATATACTAGAATTGACGGTAATATTGAAAGTAAAATAATAATGCAAAAAAATTTACAATTTTCAGTTAATACATATATAGTAAATCATACGAGATGGATAATATTTTATTACTTTTTGTTAATGTGATTCCGATCATAAAATTTCTTAATTTGTAACAACTTATAAGATGGCGTAAACATTTATTATATATTGTTTTTAAGCTATCCAATGCTTTTTAAAAAGCAATGCGTAGAAAA
>BPLR01012739.1:0-100073 GCA_021605095.1 Caerostris extrusa | reverse complement strand
AAATATCGGATTATAAAATGCTCTGATGGCCCAGAAGTCAACTCAAGTTGCCCAGAATGGCTTTCCTCCAAATAGAATTCCTAGACTGATAAGACATGATTTATGACCGTTTATGTCCATATGAATCTTTGAGATTGATTGATGTCCACATCATGGCTTTCTGATTTTTTTGGAATTGACATGACTGGAATTTTTATGTAGTGAACATACATGTTTCGGAGGTGGCTATTTATGCAAACCCCACAGTGCAAGTTTTTATGATGGATTTCGTGATTTATTGGTCTCGTTACAATTTTTGATAACGAAAAATTATTGTTGCAAAGAAGTCTTATGAAATATGAAAAATTGTTTTTATATTAAATAGAATATATTTACATATATTTCTTTGTGTTATTTCACTTGTTTTTAAATGTTAGGAATATGACATAATATAGCAGATTCAATTTTACTCAGACAGCACAATTGTCTATTTAATACACTGTGCTGCAGGAGTATTGCTTGTTGGGAACTGGATTATAAGTGGGTACTTGGGTTGAGATACTTAAGGCTGGGTTAGATACAGCTTTGTTACACATGCACAAACTCCGCACACACACACACACATAGCCACCGGCAATGTTTAACCAATTTCTGCTTCTTCTTCTTCTTCATTGGCACAGCAGACCCATGGTGGGCCAAGGCCGTCTCATAGTGGAAGACTCCAAAACATGAGATGTTTTTCTTTTTGCAGGACAGGATTGTAAGCTCTACGCCTAATACTCTACAGTCATATTAGACCCGGGGATCTAGGGTTTAAAGTGGATTCTGAACCTCTACAAACATCCCTGGAATCTACCGGACTTCAGAACTCGAAACCTGGCACCGACCACATGAGCGCTGATCATTCTGCCATCAAGCCACTTTCACAGATATTACTATATAAAAATGGTATAAATTTTGGTCTTGAAATAGTTGCGTATAAAATAAATTCTGACTTACAAAGCTGTCAACAACTTGTATAACTTTCTCAAAAAAAACCATCAACAATAGTAGGACATACAAAACAAAAATGACCTACACATTGCTCTTTGTAGAACTGTCTTTGTCGTAACTAATAAATAGCTTCAGAAATAAAAACAAAGCGAAAAATAAATAGCAGGGATTATAAAATGCTCTGATGGCCCAGAAGTCAACTCAGGTTGCGGAATAACTTTCACTCAAATAGAATTCCTAGACTGATAAGACATGATTTATGACCGTTTATGTCCATATGAATCTTGAGATTGATTGATGTCCACATCATGGCTTTTTCTGATTTTTTTCTGGAATTGACATGACTGGAATTTTTGTAGTGAACATTCATGCTGGTTTCGGAGGTGGCTATTTATGTAAACCCCACAGTGCAAGTTTTTATGATGGATTTCGTGATTTATTGTTTCGTTACAATTTTTGACAACGAAATTATTGTTTGCAGAAGTCTTATGAAAGATGAAAAATTGTTTTTATATTAAAGTAGAATATATTTACATATGGGGCCTGACTGCTAGGTGACTAGCACTCTGGCGCTCGATGCTACAGGTTTCGGGTTTGAGTCCCATGGATGGATTGTATTGGCTCGGAATCGACTTTAAACCGTAGGTCCCAGTCTTTTATGACTGTTGAGAATAGGGCTGGAAGTCGTACCCCGTAAAACAAATTATTTTCTGTCTCGAAATCTACCAGTAGGCAGACGGTTGGTAGTCTATATTGTCCAGTCCAACAGTCCTATATTGTCCTAATATAGGACTGTTTATATTGTCCCATGCTGATGTTGATGATGATATTTACATATATTTCTTTGTATTATTTCACTTAGTGTTGTTATTTTTTAAATCTTAGAAAATTGATGTAACATAGCAGATACGGTTTTTTACCCAGACAGACCAACTGCCTATTTACTGGACTGGACTGTAGTGTGCAGATTGGGCAAATGGATTGTAACTGGGTGAGTTTGGGTTGAGATACTTGAGGCACAGGTTGGAGAACACACAACTTTATTTACACTACACTACACACATATAATTAGTCACAGACAATATCTAACACATTTAAAGTCATATAATTATAGATTCGGGGAAGGATTCCAATTCTAAGCCTAAAAACCCGATATTGACGTAAGCCCAGGCTGCGCGCAATATACTTCCTCGCAGGCTGAGAGTCTGTAGGCCAACTAATACACAATGTTGAGCCAAATATATTTCTTCTCGTTATGAGAGATTGTAAAATAAATGCTCTTCAACAGAAGAGCAGGATTGCGCTGTACTGCTTTCCATACTCACAAACACGACATACATAAACTACAGACAATATTTAACACATTAAAAACATTTAATTATAGATTTATGGAAAGATTCCACTTCTAAGCCGAAAAACCCGATACTCTGTTTGTTCTGCAGATGCTCGAAATATACTTCCTCTCGTGATGAGAGTCTATAGGCCAACTATTATGCAGGGTTGAATTAAATATATTTCCTCTCGGAATGAGAGATTGTAAACTAAACGTTTCTCAGCAGAAGGGCGTGATTGGGCTGTACTCCTCTCGAGGAGAGTATCGAGGTCTACTGAACATTTATCCTGAACGTCACAGGGGAGCTCTTGCCAGTGCATAGGATTGATTTTTTTGTCGCTCTACGGTCGTTTTGTGCACACTTCAGGCTAATTAGAACTGGGACCTACATTTCAACATGAATTCCGAACTACAACAAACATCCATGCCACCGCCAAGATTCGAACTTGATGTCTGTGATACCAATGGCCAGAGAGCTAGCCAATTGGCAGTAGGAGGAAGCACGTGGAGCCATTTGAATTTTTAACGAACACCTCATTTACAGGGTGTGGCAGAAGATTTGCATAAATATATTCTAGTTTGCAGATTAATCGTGCCCATTCTAGGCTTAAGCACGGAAACTTGTGTCATTTGTCATGTACCGAACTGAAATCCTTCAATTTGCAAGCTCATCGCACTATTTCCAAAGCCTCTGTAAACCGATATTTCCTTTTTTTTAACATTTTTTACATAATGATAATTTTTCTTCCTTTAGTATGGACATAAATATCATTTAAAAAAAGAACGAATCGAAAATTTCCGCCATTATATGGTATTAACTGATAATTACTTTGCTATTAAGAATGCAATACCGAAACCCATTATCATTAAAAGGAAAAAAAATTAGTCTTTTTAGTTCGTGGTAAATATCCATAAAGCATTTCTTTTCAACAAAAATAGCCACAAATGGTTACCGAATCCCTGAAAAAAAAAAAAAGCCCTCTCTTTTTAATTACTCAATGAGGGTTAATTGAAATAAATAGTGGAAGTAAATTGAGCTCGAAGGTCAGTTAGACAAATGGCTTTTCTTGCTTCTTCCGAATAACTATCCATCTAAGTGAGGTTAATTAAATTGTTTCCTTGTTCAAGATGGATACAGCGACTGATGCGAATCAGTTTGGTAAACACAAAGCAATATTTTATGACACAAGTAATGTGAGAATAAAGAAACAATTTTCTTTTTAAAAGTATAACAAATTGTCGAATTTCAAATGTTTGTTTATTTAGAAAAACTTTTGCTCATCAAATTCTATTTTTCTTTTTGTATATAAGTTACTTGGGGGTCGGATGGGCGAGCAACTAGAGCCCTGGCGCCCAATGCCACAGGTTTCAGGTTCGAGTCCCGGCGGGCTATGGATGTTTGTAGGGGTTCGGAATCCACTTTAAGCCATATGTCCCTGTCTAATATGACTGTAGACCGTTGGGAGTAGGGATGACAATATTGCGCCGTAAAAGAAAGCATCTCATGTCTCGAAATCTGCCAGTAGGCAGATGGCTTTGCCCACCATGGGGCTGTTGCGCCAATGATGAAGTATTTATTTGTTCACTGAGAAGTAGACAGTTTTTTTAAATATAAAAATGAATGAAAATTAATTAAATAACTGTGTTGTAATACCAGCCTTCAAGAACAATATAAAAAAGCAAATTAGTTCAAAATGAATAATTCTTTTATAATTTTTCGATCTCGTTGTCTAAAATTTCATTACATTAGTCATCATTAAGAAAATTCACACATTATAAACATTATCATCAGAAAATCACTTCTATATAAGGATTATTAATTATGATGATCCTGTCACGTAATCTCTCACTAGGCAGACGGCTTTGGCCAACCGTGGGCTATTGCGCTAATGATGATAATGATAAAAGTTATTCAATCTACAAATCGATCCTATTTGATTTTCGAAATTAACGTTTTCAAAATATGCTTAAAAACTTTTCACTATTCCCTATGTAGAGGAAAACTTTTTTTTTTTTTTTAGATTTTAGGATAATTATCCAGCGTTTCATATAAAAAATCTCACCAGCTCAATTGATACAAGGAATTCTGTCATGATCGTCATCCTAGATGTTGCTGTCGACCAAATGAGATAAGAAACAAGAAATAGTTTGAGTAATGGGTTAAAATTTCATTCCTTTTTAAAAATTTCAATAACTATTACCTTTATTTAATATAAAATAAATCATTTAAAAATGCATATAATTTTCCTTAGTTTTACAAATAATATATATTTCAGAATAAGCATATAACATGTGAAGCATATAACATAAACATAAACATACAACATGTAAAACATATAACATAAACATGAACATGTAACATGTAAAACATATAACTTAAACATATAACATAAACATATAACATAAACATAAACATATAACATAAAAAACATATAACATAAACATAAACATGTAACATGTAAAACATATAACATAAACATATAACATAAACATATAACATAAACATATAACATAAACATATAACATAAACATAAACATATAACATGTAAAACATATAACATAAACATAAACATATAACATGTAAAACATATAACATAAACATAAACATATAACATGTATAAATATAACATTTCAGAATAACTATCTTTTCATGGTGACATTTGATAGGACGTAAAAGGCCATTGTTTTACGAAGTATAATTGTATTTAAAACTATAGAAACTTTAATAGCATCCAAAATCATTCTGTTAGCATTTCTACTTGAACAGCAGTCTCATCATACTGTTAAATAATTTTAAAATTTATAACTTTTGAATAATTTATTTTTGATTTTAAGAACGAAGTAATCACAGAATTTATAAATCACAATTATTATATGAAATAAAATTCTTTTACTCAATACTGCAGATGACTTCAACAGTTGTTCACGAAGGTAAGCTTCATTATGTGATCATTTAGTATAAATTTCCCCTTGATGTCAGTATAATGGTGTAATTTACCTTGCAGATGATGAGTTCATGCGTGTGTGTGCCTAGATACCTAACATAGATTGGAATAGGTAGGATATGTGTATATACGTCCATTTACTCCACACCTATATGTTTATTTATCCAACACCTACTAAGTCAGGAAATTCGAATTGGGAAATGAACATCAATCAATGGCGCCATACTAATGTTCCACAAAGTGTGTTTGCAAACGAATTATTCTTATTTAGAAATAAATAATAATCTGCGATAAAAGTTATCGCTAATCTAATATCGCAAAAATTATCTAATATTATTTAATTCATAAATATTTAAATTACAAAAATGTAACATTAAACATATAAATTACAAAAACACAACATTTAAATTACATGTGTCTGAAACTATGTATTCCGGTGAACTGATTTATATACTGATTAATGTCAGATACAGTTTTTCCAAACTATAATATCAATACTGGGGGCTATACTACTACACCAGACCACATCACTGTGCCTAGAGCTGAGTTGTCCCTTTACAGTTTAGGAATGATATGGGTGAGAAGTCTGATTGGGTCGGTGACGCTCTACGGTTATCTGAGATCATTAGTTATGACTTAAACAGAAAGGACAACTCAGCTCTAGGCACAGTGATGTGGTGTGGTGTAGTATTAGTGGTTCGGAATCCATGTTAAACTGTAGGTCCCTTCTAAATAGCCCAAAGTGTGCACAAAATGATCGTCGAGCAGCAAACCAAACCTTTTTTTCCTAATTTTTTCGGTTTTGTAAAGTTTGTTTTGGGGCCTAACAGTCTGGCGCTCGGGACCACATGTTTCGGGTTCGAGTTCCGGTGATGCTTGGATGTTTGTAGTGGTTGGGAATCCACCAAACCGTAGGTACCAGCCTAATATGACTACTTCTACTACACCACACCACATCACTGTACCTAGAGCTGAGTTGCCTCTTTACAGTTTTGGAATGATTTTCGGGAGAAATCTGATTGGGGTCTGTGACGCTGTACTGGTCAACTGAGACAGGTACCTACGGCTTAAAGTGGATTCCGAACCACTACAAACCTCCATACACCGCCGGTATTCGAACCTGAAACCTGTAGAACTGAGCGCCAGAGAGCTAGCCACTCGGCCATCAAACCTCAATATAATATGACTGTAGAACATTGGACGTAGTGTTGACAACCCTAACCCGTAAATAGAAGATACATCTCCTGTCTTCGAAATCTGCCAATAGAAGAGTTGAGCCAGTCTTCTCTTGAAGAAGATCATATGCATATTAAATGCAGTCAAATAAAAATTATTTTCATAAAAAGTACTTCGGTTACAACACTTTCAACCGATTTATTTTGTTTAAAAAATTTCTTGGAGTTAATTATTCTTAATTTATTATTACCATTTTTATTTTGAAAATTTAAGTTAAAAATAGAATATTACAACAATATCCTGTGTTATCTAAATGCAAATCCTTATTATCTTTAAATGAGTTTTATTTTAAACTCTGAATCGTCTAACATATTCTCAAAAGTGATAAAATTTATTGATAATTTTACATAGAAATTTATCGCTAATCCAAACATGAAAGAAATTACTTAAGCATAAACTCCTTGAATAAATTTACAAATTAGAGGCTATTAAGCTTTCAATTTTCATGTATTCAAATTGTATAAAATTTGCTTAAATGCTTAAAAGATAGGTTGCATGTTTCACACTAACCGAAGCTTCCTCTTTGTTTCTGCAAGGATTAAGTTTAGCTAAACGAGGTTTAAGAATATAATTCTGGATGAAAAGATTCATACATGGAATATGAATACTTCTATAAATTTTACTTTTATACACAGGATATCCTAAAATTCACTCAAGAAGTGGTACTTTTAATAAAAGTTACATGAGGATTAATATATATATACAGTCTGAGTAAAAACTTTAAGGCCAGTAGACATTTTTGAGAAAATGGAAACATTTAAACTGAGGAATTAAAATACCATTTGATTGATAATTATTGAGCTTAAATAAAAGTAGAAAAATTAATTTGCAAATATTTTATTATTAGAAAATATTACAGAACACACAGATGAATATTTGAGCCTGAGTAAAAACTTTAAGGCCAACATAGAAAATAACATATAAGAAAAAAAATGACAAATTCTTAGAAGGTTGTGTAGGAGCCATTACTTTGAATATTCTTGTTTTTATGGATGAAACGAGTTTTTGACAAAGAATGGGGTCGGTTTTATACCATTCATCTTCGATAGTAGATTTCAGCTCTGTTGTTGATGTAAAATGTCTCCCATTTGCATAAACTCTTCTTGCTAAGTCAGCCCAAAGGTTCTCGATTGGGTTGCGGTCAGGTGATCTAGATGGCCATTTCACAGTTTCAACATTGTTGACTTGGAACCAATTTTTTGTGCTGTTACTCGAATGGATCGGTGCATTGTCTTGCTGATATTTCCAATTTTCTCCAGCAAGACATTCAGCATTTGGCAAAAGATGATTTGTTAGGACATTTTGGTATCCTTGTGAATTCATTCTACCTGAAACGAATGCACTTGAGCCCACACCATTGTAAGAAAAAAACAGCCCCAAGTCATGACAGACCCTCCACCTAATTGGCGCTTGGAGAATATTTCTTTTTTATTTCTTATATCATGCCAGTAGAAATTCCAGCCATCTGGTCCATCCAAATTCCATTTTTTTTCGTCAGAAAAAATAATTTCTATCCATTGGTTGTCCCAGGTCATGACTTTCTGGCCAAAGTTCAAATGCTCTATTTTGTGTCTCTGCAGTAACTGAGGCTTAGTCAATTTTGCTGTATAAGTGTACCTTCCAGACCTTCTAATTGTGTTATAAATCGCTTTTTGACAAACTTTTAAACCGGTCGTCGGAATCAGTTTCCTGGTTGAGTACTTTCCAGTAGATGCATGTTGTGGACTATATGATCATCGTTGTTGTAGTAGCCATCACCAAGTTTGGTAACTTGATAACTATCGAATGGGTGGACTGATTGTGATATGCAAGTAGCTTAAGGGTAATTATTATTATTATTACGGCTTATTATTAAGTTATTATTATTAGGGCTTATTATTAAGTTATTATTATTAGGGCTTATTATTATTATTATTAGGGCTTATTATTAATTATTAGGGCTTATAGTTATAATAATAAGCTATAACTCATGCCTTTAATTCATAACTGTGATCATAACTTTCCTTATAGCTTAACCAATTGGCTAGATATGTGACCATTGGTACCACAGGCTTCAGATTCGAATCTTGGCGGTGGCATGGATGCTTCTTAGTGGTTTGGAATCCACGTTAAACTGTAGGTCCCTATTTAATTAGCTTAAAGTGTGCACAAAAAGAGAGCGATAAAACAAAACAAAACCCTTGTAAGTTAAAGTCGTTTTTCTCATAATGATATGACACAAGTGATTCATCACTAAGAACACTAAAAAAAAAAAAAAAAAGAACATATAAAAAAATTTTTTAAGTCAATTCCTATTTTTTTTCACTATATTCCAGAAAGTCCTTTATAAATAATTTTCATTCATTTTTTTAAATTTATCTGGCGCCATCTATTGGTAGATATACGCAACTTAAACATTAAAAAAAACTAAAATTAATTAATTTAATTTAATTAATGGATTAATATTTGAAAAAACTGTATTACAACCAGTATCATCCACTACAAGTTCAAAAAATGCATTTGAACTTGTGAGGACGAATAAAAAATATTTTATGAACGATTGAAAATTTGAACAAGATATATATAGGGAAAGTGTGAGCTAATAGAAGGAATTGAAAACGAAGACAGGCACACGAATTTCGCGACTATGGATACGAATCGAAATACACGTGTACGCGAGTAGAATATTTCGGTTATTTCTATACGCGTATAGTCGTTTATCTGATTTTATAAGATACGAGTCTAATCTTAGGCTCTAGTAAAATCCAGGCTATAGGAACCATGCGTGCATAGTTGTGATAAAAGAAGTGTGTCTTCGAGAGATTTGTGGGCCTTTTTTAATTGCCAGAATCTGGAGAATATTTAGGTCAGAGGAAACTGTATTATCGAACATTGACCGGAGTTTGTTTCCCTCTGATATGTATTTTTTTTCCAGAAATTTTCTTGTTTGTTCGAAATGTCATTTGGAAAGCTTTATTTTATTATGAAGTCCTGATATTTTCATGAGAACAATTTTTTTCAAAAATAAATGCATTCAGTTCTTAATTTTGGTTAATTTATGTAAAGATTTCAATAGATTAGTTTTTACTTATTTTTTAATTCTTTATTAAATTTTTATTGCTATAATAATATTTGAGGAATCTAAATCCACAGTGTCTAGTTATTACTTATTTATTTTTCTTTATTTTGCCTTCAATTGTGCTCTACAAAATAAATAATAATCTCGGACCGCATTTAAAATATACTAACAATTTGAAACTATCGAGCAAAAAGGTATACATTTGTATTTTTTTTCCTAATGCAGCTGGAAAATACTTAGACAGTTATCTTCATGCCTTAAGCAAGAGCTGCACCGATGTTACTCTTTTGGCACTACCCAGGAGACACGTTTAGATTGAAGATATGCTACGGACGAGAGTAACACGATGGCACAAACAAATAATTTATTCTTTACAACACAAAGCAGACTACCAACTAACAACGCAATTACTACAACCCGAAGCCTAAAAATACAATTAACAACGCCATGATTAACTGATTTCCAATTATTCCATTTTTAAACATTGGAATATTCTACTGTTGCCACACATTTCGAGTGTTATATATTTTAACATTTTTTTTTTTCTCCGCACGTGGTCCGATACAAATTCATGGTGATTAAAATTTATTTAAATATTTTTTTTTCTGCACGTGCGATCCGTTATAATTATCGTGGAGGGTGGATTATTACTATTACATTACTATTATATCTGGGTATGGACTTATTCGCCAATGAAGACGTAATGGCGTTAGTTAAATTCTGTCATCTGCTGCTTTTATACTTTCACGGAAGTAGAATTTTTTAGCTTCCGAAAAATGGTGTACATCGAGTGAATATAAGTGTTTTGTTAAAATCGAGAGGAGACATTGACAAGAACAAATTATTTATGTTCTACAACGCAAAGAAGACTATTAACTAACAACTAATCTACTAGCAAAGCAAAGCAGACAATAACTACAACGCGAAGCCTAACTTACAACCAGCAACACCATGACTAACTAACTTCTAATTTTTGAAGCAATGCAATACTCTGCGGTTGCCACAACTCTCGAGTACAGTTTATTTGAACATTTTCCTTTTCTTTCCGCAAGCGGTCCGATATTCTTTTTCATGCAAATTCATGGTAGATCCAGTTCAGTAAGACATTTATTTTCCGTTATCCGTTATGGTTCTTGTGGAGGGTAGATTCTTAGTAATACAATAGAAGGATATTCCAGGTTACAGATTACCATGCCTAACAGGTTTCGAATTCGTCTTTTCTAATTCTGAAACATAATGCATTGTACCACTGTCTAGGCTGCTCCAGTACGATCTTGATAGACCTAAATTGAAATATAAATTTTAATTTAAATAATAATTTTTTATTTCCAATGGGAAGTTTACAGAACAAGAGATATCATAAAATATGAATGCAAAGATGACAAGGTAGAAACAAATGACATCAAACAATCCATCCACTTAAATACGGCAATCCAATAAGTCCATATAAAAACAGGGAGGCAGTGCAGAACAGGAAGCAAGGTGAGACATATCCATTTCTTCCTGGTTATCCCACAGGAGACAGAGGGGGTCAGGAGTCAGTTTAATTCAGTGAAGGTGCTTGCGGAGACAACAGTGACCACAGAAAAGCCGTAGCAATGTCACCGATGGCAACGGGACAAACCACCTGCATTCCACTACAGAACTCTAAGAAACTCACTGAAAGCCAGACTGAAAGCCATAATTGTAAATCATTTTGCCCAGAGTCATTCCAAATGAAGTTGCCCAGAGTGCACCAAGAAGAGATAGATCTACGTTACACTCCATTTAAATAATCATTGAAAATTTAAATTTTACCAACTTTTCAAAGTCGTCAATATCTCAAATAATTAAACGTAAATTATATTAAACAGCCATTTATAATGACATTCTTTAATTCTTTCTGAATTTAAAATCCAATCGAATGAGTTTCTTAATTATCTAGGTAAAGTATTGAACTTTCTCTGCATATCACAGTTAAACAGTCTTCAAATGACATCTACTTGGAAATTCCGTTCGAAACTTTTAGCCATCTCCGATTATTTTCGAAGTTTAATTATTATTTCAGACTGTCTGCTAAGTTTTAATCACAAAGATAGATTTGAGAACAGCGGTCGATTTTGATTAATTTAGACGCAGGCTCTAATGAACAAACATAAGATTAGTTGAGTCATTGAAATATATATTTTACGTGTTTGTGAAATAGAATTTTCATGCTGCGATTGATTTAGCGCGCTTTTAAAAGTTTTAATTAATCTGTGTAATTAAGCGCGAATATATCATTTGACACATCTTAAATGATTTCGTTCCAACTTCGCGAAATCGATTCCTATTAGTAAAAGAAGTAAAACTAATTTTCCGAGGCGTATTAAATTATTTGTATTGACAAAAAAAAAAAAAAAAAAAAAAAGAAAAGGAGAATAGCATTATACCGTTTTAAACAATAAATTTTTTTTTTTTTTTCGAATTAATTTCTGTAAATCCTTACTTTGGAGTTTGAAGTGAAAATTTATTGCACTACATTAATTTTATTTTTAAAATTTGTAATGGTAAATATAGGACCTTGATGGCCGAGTGACTGACGCTCTGTGCTACAGGTTACTGATTTGAATACTGGCGGTGTTATGGATGTTTGTAGTGACTCGGAAACCACTTTAAATTGCGGTCTTGGTCTAATGCGACTGTTGGAATATGGCTGACCATCCTATCCCGTAAAAAGAAAACATGTCCTGTCTCGAAAACTGCCAGTAGGCAATCGGCTTTGGTAAGCCATGGGGCTGTTGCGACAAGGAAGAAGTTATTATTAACAAAGTTATTTGTTAAGAAAGTTATTTGTCTGGTGTAAATACAAAATAACACATTATGTAGCTAAATGATTAATTAACAAAACTTTTGAGTGTATTAAGAAACAGCAAAGTGTGTTGTCACTTTAAAACTTTGGTAATAATATTTTTATGATCTAGTCCAACTTTGGCTAATTAGTTATGTACGCAACTAAAGGTCGGGGAGGGAGGCCTAGATTGGAATCGCTTGTTGTCGTCTGTTACAATCACTACTTTCATAAATGAGGAGAATTGGTGGTGATTGTAACAACATTTGCAAAAATCTCCCATCGACAATCAGGCTGTCTGGTTGAAGTTCCACTGACACTTATTGTGGGATACTTTGTACTTCTCTGATCAACCATCGGTGGGTTGTTCTACAAGTAATATAACAAAAAACTTTCGAAAAGGACCACCGAAAATTCAACATCAACAACAAATGTGAGCAGTTTACGTGCAGGAGTTTGAATCCTGGAGTGCATCACGAGGAGGTAGAACTACGTTGCACTCCATTTAAATAATCATTGAAATTCTAAATTTCAGTAATTTTCTTTATCCTAAATATTTGAACGAAAATTATATTAAACAGACATTTATAACGACATTCTCTAATTCTGTCTGAATTTAACATCCAATTCAATGAATTTCTTAATTATCCAGGTAAAGTATCGAACTTTCTCTGCATGTCACAGTTAAACAGTCTTCAAATGACAACTACTTGGAAATTCCGTTCGCAACTTTTGAGAATCCTCGATTATTTTCAAGCTCTAATGGACAAACTGAAGATTAGTTGAGCAGTTGAAATTTGTATTTTACGCGATTGTGAAATAGAATTTTCGTGCTGCGATTGATTTAGAGCGCCTTTAAAAGTTTTAATTAATCCGTGTAATTAAGAGCGAATATATGATTTGACACATCTTAAATGATTTCGTTCCAAATTCGTGAAATCGATTCTTTCTATTAGTGAAAGGGCTGTGTCTTAAATTATTTGTATTGTCAAATAATAGGAGTATAGTAATATTCTTCTTTCAACAGTAAAATTTTAGTTCCTTTTTTCAAATTAATTTTTATAAATCATTATTTTGAACTTTGAAGTGAAATGTCTTTTAATACATTATTTTCATTTTAAAATTTGCTATGATAAAAGTTATTTTGTCTGAAGTAAATACAAAATAACACTATGCAGCTTAAATGGTTAATTAACAAAATGCACGGGTCTAATCGTCAGTGTCCTGCAGTGCAGGAAGGACATCCTATGAGCAATCTACTCATGGATAGATAAAAAGGAGCAGCTCTTGTTGTGATGGAGTACACGTGGATAGAAGTCTAATTTGGCACCTTGTCACTGAAGAAGTGCAATGCTTTCCGGGAAAATACCCGGCATTTGCATGCCATATGGGAGAAACCTTGACAACTTCCATCAGGTAGCCCGATTAACAAAGCAAGATGCTGAACGTCATAAACGCTAACGAGTCTCCTCGTGTTTTGAAACAGTGTCTGAATAAAACCAACAGCGGTTTAACATCATCCCTAATGCTTATCAGCGGTGCATGGTGCCACTGAGCCACGAGTCAGGCATTAGCAAAATAAACGATATTAAAAACAACCTTGTAAACAAACTATTTTAAAATTTTGGTAATAATATTATTATGATTCAGTTCTATTGGGTAGCGCTCTAGACTTTGGAACCATAGGCTTCAGGTTCGAATTCCGGAAATGGCATGGATGTTTGCTAGTGGTTCGGAATCCACTTTAAACTGTAGGCCCCTGTTTAATTAGTCCAAAGTGTGCACAAAAGAGCGACAATCCAATCATGGCCGATCTTGAAAAATCCAAATTTTAATTCAAATAATGATTGAAAATTTGAACTTTAATAACTTTTCAAAGTCATCAACATCCCAAATAACTGAACGTAAATTATATTAAACAACCATTTTTAACGACATTCTCTAATTATTTCTGAATTTAAAATGAAATCGAAAGAATTTCTTAATTATGAAGGTAAAATATCGAACTTCCTCTGCATGTCACAGTTAAACAGTCTTCAAATGACAACTACTTGGAAATTCCGTTCACAACTTTTAGTCATCTCCGATTATTTTCAAAGTTTAATTATTATTTCAGACTGTCTGCTAAGTTTTAATCACAAAGAGAGATTTGAAAACAACAGTCGATTTTGATTAATTTGGACTCAAGTTCTAATGGACATACAGAAGATTAGTTGAGTCATTGAAATTTGTATTTTACTCGATTGTGAAAAAGAATTTTCGTGCTGCGATTGATTTAGCGCTCTTTTAAAAGTTTTAATTAATCTGTGTAATTAAGCGCGAATATATCATTTGACACATCTTAAATGATTTCGTTCCAACTTCGCGAAATCAATTCTTGTTAGTAAAAGGAGACAGGACTGAATTTCCAAAGTGTCTTAAATTATTTGTATTGTCAAATAATTAGAGTATAGTTTTATTTAATTATCAACAATTTAAATTCAGTTTTTTTTTTTTTCAAATTAGTTTTTGTAAATCCTCATTTTTGAGTTTGAAGGAAAATATCTTTTACTACATTAATTTCATTTTTAAAATTAGCAATAATGAATAAAGTTATTTTGTCTGCAGTAAATAAAAAATAACACAGTTTTTAGCTTGAATGGTTAATTAACAAAATGTACGTGTCTAATTTTCAGTGTCCTCCAGTGCGGTGCACACATCCTATGAACAATCTATTCATAGATGGATGGAAAGAGGCAGCTTCTGTTGTGATGGAGCACCCGTAAATAAAAGTCTGATTTGGCACTGTGTCCCTGAAGAAGTAGTGCAATGCTTTAATGGGAAGAATACTCGGTTATTTGCATATCATATGGGAGAGAACCAGAAGCCTCCCACCAGGTAGTCCGACCAATGTAAGATGCTCAAAATTACAAACACCATCGAATCTCTCTTTTTTGAAACACTGTCTACACTAAAGTTCGGATTCAAACTCAGCTCTAATGCTCATCAGCGCCGCATGTTACCACTGAGTCAAGTGTCAGGCTTTACCAAAATAAATGATGACATTAAGAAACAATGAAACTCTTTTAAAATTTTGATAATAATATTATTATGATTCAGTCCAACTGGCTAGAGCTCTAGACTTTGGAAACATAGGCTTCAGGTTCGAATCCTGGAAACCGCATGAATATTTGTTAGTGGTTCGAATCCACCTTAAACTGTAGTTCCCTGTATAATTAGTTCAAAGTGTGTACAAAATGACAATAAAGCGTCAAATCAAACCAGGCCAATCTTGAAAAATTAAAATTGAAATCCAAATTTTAATTCAAATAATCATAGAAAATCTGAAGTTTAATAACTTTTCAACGTCATCAATATCCCAAATAATTGAACGTAAAATTTATTAAACAGTCAGTTATATTGAATTTCTTTAATTCTTTCTTGAATTTAAAATGAGATGGATGAATTTCTTAATTATCCAGGTAAAGTACCGAACTTTCTCTGCATGTCACAGTTAAATAGCCTTCAAATGACAACTACTTGGAAATTCCGTTCGATCTTTTGAGAATTCACGATTATTTTCAAAGTTTAATTATTATTTCAGACTATCTGCTAAGTTTTAATCACAAAGAGAGATTTGAAAACAGCGGTCGATTTTGATTAATTAAGAAGCAAGCCTTTATGGACAAACAGTAGATTAGTTGAGTCATTGAAATGTGCATTTTACGCGATGTGAAATAGAATTTCCATGCTGCGATTGATTTAGCGCGCTTTTTTAAAAGTTTTAATTAATCTGTGTAATTAAGCGCGAATATATCATTTGACACATCTTAGATTATTTTCTTCCAATTCTCGAAATCGATTCTTGTTAGTAAAAGGAGACAGGATTGTATTGCAGGAGTGTCTTAAATTATTTGTATTATCAAATAATAGTATATAATATTAATCCTAGTATTAATTCTTTTTTTTAACAATAAAATTTGATTTTTTTTTCGAATTAATTTTTGTGAATTATTATTTTGGAGTAAAAATATCTTATTATGTTAATCTCATTTCTAAAATTTGCAATGATAAATAAAGTTATTTTGTCTACAGTACATAAAAAATAACACTGTATGTCGCTTAAATGGTTAATTAATAAAATGTACGTGTTTATTCTCAGTGTCTTGCCTTCCGGTGTGGACGTCCTATGAGCAATCTATTCATGGATGGATAGAAAGAGGCAGCTTCAGTTGTGATGGAGCACCCTTGATAGAAGTCTGATTTGCCACCGTGTCGCTGAAGAAGTAGGGTCATGCCTTCGCGGAGGAATACCCGGCATTTGCATATCGTCTGGGAGAGAACCAAGAAAACTTCCACCAGGTAGTCCGACTAACCAGGTAAGATGCTGAACATCACAAACGCCATCGAGTCCCCTAGTTTTTTGAAACAGTGTCAGCACAGAATAATGCCATCAGCGGCGCATGTTGCCCCTGAGCCACGAGTGGGGCATTAACAAAATAAATGATGATATTAAGAAATAATAAAACTATTTTAATTTTTTAGTAATAATATTATAATAATTCGGTCCAATTGGCTAGCGTTTTGACAGTTGGTACCACAGGCTTCAGGTATGAATCCTGGAAATTTCATGGATGTTTGTTAGGGGGTTCGGAATCCACGTTAAACTGTAGGTCCCTGTCTAATTAGCCCGCAGTGTGCACAAAATGACTTTAGAGCGACATTATTTTCGAAGTTTAATTATTATTTCAGACGGTCTGCTAAGTTTTAATCACGAAGAGAGATTTGAAAACAGCGGTCGATTTTGATTAATTTAGACGCAAGCTCTGATGGAGAAACAGAAGATTAGTTGAGTCATTGAAATATATATTTTACGCGATTGTAAAATAGAATTTTCGTGCTGCAATTGATTTAGCGCACTTTTAAAAGTTTTAATTAATCTGTGTAATTAAAAGCGAATATATCATTTGACACGTCTTAAATGATTTCCTTCCAAACTTCGAAAATCGATTCTTATTGGTAAAAGGAGACAGGACTGTATTTCCGAAGCGTCTTAATTTATTTGTATTGCCAAATAATAGGAATATAGTATTATTCCTTTTTGAACAAAAAATTCATTTCTTTTTAAAATCATTTTTTAATAAATCATTATTTTATAGTTGGAAGTAAAAATATCTTTTAATATATTAATTTTATTTCTAAAATTTATAATGGCAAATAACGGACCTTGATGCCCGAGTGACTGGCGCTCTGTGACGCAGGTTTCTAGTTTGCGTGCTGGTGGTGTTATGGATATTTGTAGTGGTTCGCAAACCACTTTAAATCGTAGATCCCTGTCTTAAATGACTGTAGAGCGTTTGGCGTAAGGTTGACATCCCTACCTCCTGTCTCAAAATCCATCAGTAGTCAGATGACCTTGACCCACCACGGGACTGTTGCCTCTATCAAGAAGACATATTCGATTTTGAATTTTCATTTTTGAAAAGTTTACCATGTCTTTAACAAAGAAAAAAAAAGTTAATTTAAAATATTTATAAATTAGTACATTTTATGTAATTTTTTTTTTAATATATTCCCCCAAAAAATTATGTCATAGATTCTATTACTATTTCCTTTTTTAACATTGGGAGATATTAGGCCTCATGACGAATGGAGTTCAACATTATCCAAGGATGTCTCAGCCGGGTCTAATGGCAAATGTGACTCATCCTTGTGTGTCCGCCTCACCGATGCTGGGAAGGAGGCTTCTTAACTCGATCCGTGACTCTCGGAGCCCACTCAGGGGACCGCGACTGGGCATCTTTCCTCTTCTAGGCACTCTAGCACTCCATTAAGGGGGTGGAGCAGCTCACTCTCTCTGTGCTAATTTGCTTCTCACCCTCCACCTTCTGTCTTTCAGTCATTCCTCCATCCATTCTCTCTCCATCGATTCTTCTTCCATTCTACCCATCATGTCACCAACACCTTTGTTTTTATGTCTTTTTAGACCACCCACCCTTCACTTATTAATCGCTGAATTTCATTAGTAAATCCATCCTTGTGCCTATAGGCCTTTTCATTGGGGGAGGGGGTGAATTCCGACTCTAAATCAGGACGAAGAGGCGGCAATTCCTTTGTGCATTTTTTTTTTTTCAAAACAACATATCCGTCTCCAAAAGAGTAAACTGCCGCTCTTGACCATCTGGCCTTTTAAAGTTTCGCATGGCCCCGCCTATTAAAACACCGCCCAGAGATATCACTTTCAGCCGCAGTTGTGGCAAAAGACCTACAACCACAAGAAACTGGCCATCTATTTGAACAGACCGGATTCCCATACGGTAAGGGCTAGAGACCATCACATATACCCTTCCAAAGGACACACATACAATATACTATCACAATATGCGAAAAATATAAAAATTATATATAATTTTACTTTAATTTTACGCAGCTTGATGGTCAATTGGCTATAGCATTGGTACCACAAGCTTCAGGTTTATAGAAAATCCTGATGGTGACATGGATTTTTGTTGGTTGTTGGGAATCCACGTTGAATTATTGGTCCCGGTCTAATTAGCCCAACGTGCGCATAAATGACCGTAGAGCGACAAACCAAACAGAAAACAATACCCATAATTTTATGGAAAAAAATAGAATAATACACATTTATAATTTAGAAAAATCGGATAATTTTGGTGCTTTTTTTTTCGAATATTTACCAACGATTCAAATCAACAAAACATGAATTTTATTGACATCAATAATCAATACATCAAAAATCATCAATAATCAGACAAGACATCAATAATCCTATAAGCAAGGCGCCTGATGGCTGAGTGGCTAGCGCTTTGGCGCTCGGTATCCCTGGCTTCGAGTCCCGGCTTTGCAATGGATGTTAGTAGTGTTTCAAATTCATTATAAACCGTAGGTCCCTGTCTAAAGATGATAGTAGAGTGTTGCGGGGGTATTGCTATTCCACCTCCGTAGCTTATCTTCACTCTACACGCATCCCCTGGGTAATGTTAAGTGAGTAATGTCGGTGCATCCCTTATGGTATAAAAGAAAACTGTCTAAATATTTGCCAGTTGCATTAGAAAAAAATAATAATCCTGTAAGAAAATATGAGTAAAAATTTTGTTTTGCCTTTTAATTAAATTTAAATAAACTGAGTGCAATTTAGCATTTTAATGAATAAATTAATCCCATGCTAGTAAATTCACATACAAATAATAAATTGCTTAATTATTCGCATCTAAATAATCTGTAGAATTGGATTAAATTTAGAATATTAAACCGAATAATGAGTCTACTATGCCTTTAGAACATCCATGCAGCCAATACATTAAAGTTAATCATCGCTTTATGAAATATAACATTGTCTCATAAAAGACAAACGATTATTTGATTCGTCTAGAATCACAATCAAGACATATAAATTAATTAATATGAAATAGGGTAAACAAATTCCATAAAAATTAATTTTCACAATGGTTTTCACTCACAACAAAATCGTTTCCGAATAAAGACGATTGCCATGGGGGGGTGCAATAACATAAATTCCGATATGGCCAATTCAAATCTCCGAATGCCACTTTTAAAAGACTGTGGGACATCTTTTAATTAAAGCTGGACTGTGCCAAACATTTAATAGAAAATCAATGTGCAAGAGTGTGCAATTAGGGGCAAAATACTTCCTCCGACATATCGATTCGGAATCGCTGCAGACCAGAAGAAAGTTTTCAAAAGACGGTCGGAGCTGAGTTGTAAAGAAGCTGCTGGCAATTATGAAGAATGAAATTGGAGGACGGACTAACTTTTATAATTTTATCATTGATTATCATAGGGAAATGCGTAAATGTCTAGTAAGCAGCAAGATTGGTTTTCATTTGCGCAGTTTTATTTTTAAACTTTTCAAACTAATTTTATAATTATTATTTATATAGAGTTTGCTAATTATTTATTTTATATATAGTTTGGTTAATTTTTCAAGTAAATATAGATTTTGGATCGTTATTTAAATTCGAAATATTGAGACATTTCTGTTGAAAAAAATTAAAGTCTGGTTTTAAAGTTTTTATTAGTTAATGATTAGATTTTTCACTATGTATATTTTATAAAATTAGTTATTAAAGCATTATATTTATCCATCGAATTCATCTAGTCCCCAGGACTTGTTGGCATTACAAAAAAGGAACTAGACGATTCTCTCACAAAGTATGCAACAGATAAAATAATATTTCATTGGATATCATCGGAAATTCTCCTATTTCAAAAAAAAAAAAAAAAAAAAAAAAAAAAGCCCAGATAAGAGCAACAGAGAAAATAGATAAACTACAGATCAAATATTGAATGGGTGGCAAATATACTCAGGAATTCAATCATTTGATTAGTATTATACCTTCTCACGGACTTTTCCCTAATCATTGAAAAGAAGGAATTCTTCTATCCAGAATTCGCACAAAGACATATCCTAGCAATGCTTAACTCCATAGATTTGGGAGCAAACTCTGCAACATCTGCAAAGCTCTGAAAACAGTTGAACCCATTTTTTGCAATGCATAAAATATGTAGTAGCACGAAACAAACTGCAAAAAGAGTTTGGATGTAGAGTTCTGTCTTACTCTTGGATATTTGATATGTCAGAGGATGCTTATTATAGGAAAACAGCGATACTTCAATTTCATGGACAATCTTGTAACCTTATGGGGTACCCCACTTTTTATTTCAAGTACTAGTTGTACTTCATATATTCTAATCATCGTTTAACCGTTAAAATGTTATGATCTATTTGATCTTTAGTTTTATCCATTCCTTCCTTTTCTAAATTGACTCTTCTTATTTATATTCTTTTGGTTGCTAAAAAGCACGAGTGACGATTCTTGTATTTTAAAAGGAATTTGTAAGCCGTCATAGGCAATGATTTCAAGAATTTCGAGCTTTATAAGTAGTTCCTTTATAAAAGTTTCATTTTCACTTTTGCCAAATTCTTTTATCTGTTGTATTTTAAAAAACATTTGGATAAATTGAGATAAAGTAACGTAAGCGAGCATACATCTCAAAGTACTAAGTTAAGTCAAGGCATTAATAAGGAAAAGATAATGTAGAAAAAAGTAGAATTTGATGATTCTTTAATAATAATGATACATTTATTTTGACAGTTATAGTAATGCATTTATTTTTTTTTTAACTCAAACGTGTTTAAAATACTTAAATGAAATTTTGCAAAAATTATTTTTAGCTGATGTTTAAAAAAATACTTCTTATTTATTTTATTTCATTATTAAAAATGTTTGATTGGAATGAAGTCTAGAGACGGATAATTTTAATAATTTCAGGGCATTTGTAAAAAAAAAAATAATTATATGTAGGACTGTTAGAAAGTTATAAAAATGTAAAATAAACACCTGGAAATAATATAAAAAAATTTCTTATAGCTTAAATTATTATGTAAATTCAGTTTTTCAAAAATATTGTAACAAATAATTTTACTTAAAAAATGTTTTTAATATATCTTTGAAAAACATTTTGAATTAGATTAACGTAATTATTGTTAAAAAATGAATTATTGAGGTATTTTAAATTTTATTTAGTAGATAAACTTTTTGGGTCCGATGGCCGAAGGACCGATGGCTGTGGCCGGTGCCACAGGTTTCGTGCTATGGTCCCGACGGCACCATGGATGCTTAGTGATTCGGAATCCACTTTAAGCCGTTGGTCCCGGTCAAATATGACTATTGGGCATAGGATTGGCAACCCTATCATGTAAAAAGACAAAAAAAAAAAAAAAAAAACATCTTCTTTCACGAAATCTGCCAGTAGGTAGATGGGTTTAGCCACCAATGGGCTGTTGTGCCATTGAAGAAGAGGGAATTTTTGTGATATAGTTTTGCAAATTAATGTTAAAAAAGTCTCCTAATTCAAATGTGATTCCTTATTAAATATGTATAATATATATTATAAAGTCCTTTTATAGGATAACCATAGGACTTTCCATAAACTGTCAAAGCGTAGAATTATTATAATCCAAGGCCTTTTTTCATGGCTAATCTGTATTAACACTTTGCAATGGAGAAAACATTTAATTCATGGAATTGATAAATGTAAAAAAAAGAAGGCAATTCTTGAATTATCAATCTTAAAATTACAGTGTTTGTAATCATTAAAATACAATGTTTCATCTAAAAACAACTTATAAAAATATTTATTAATTTTTGCCTTACAAATAAATATACAATGTATTCAATAAATACAATATATTCAGTTATGAGAAATAAGTCGCCAATTTTTGTGAATAAATAGAGCCAAGTTAATTTATATCTTCTGAATATTCAACATGATCTATTTTCTCTCACGTGTTTTGCAAAACAAATTAAAGCACGAACAGGTGCATTGAAAAACCTTGAATTTTACGAATCTTTCAAAATGTTATCAAAAAACTTCTTTGTTTGAATTTTATTCGGTTAAACATGCGCAAGCTAAATGTGGCTAACTGTTACAATGAATGAAAATTTTAATTTAAGAATTCGCGCCATTGGTATATCATATACAAAAGATTTATTATTAGAAAACTCTAGTGTCTTGTATGATAAATTTGACGGAAACTGATATCATAGAAGAAGTGATGCCATCAGATAGAAACCATTTTTACAAAAGGTTATAGTATGGTAGTTTAAAGAAAACTAAAATGGCGACGGATATGGCGATAAATTTCCTTTAAGTAGCCAATTTAATTTCATAACGGCAACAAAGAAAGGTCAAAAAAAGTTTTATAGCGCTTTCTTTGAATTCATCATTTTGATAGAGAATGCAAATTATAAACTGCATTTAAATTGCTACTAATTTGATGGAAAATATTTAAGGTGTATTGTATGTGAAGCCACAATTGTCGAAATATAGTAACACTGAAATCTGACTTAGAGATATACAACTTTATATTTTTGGCATATTGTTCAGTTACAGTTACAAAAGATTTGCGTAATATAATGACAATTACATCAGTACATAATGCAATACTATTCAAAATAAGGAAATAATTAATTTTGTTTATAAATATTTTTTGAAGATGTAATTGTCTTTTTACGATCTGTAACTTTTTTTGTATTTTTTTATAACATGTCATGACTTTTCTAATTTATAATTTTTAAAAAAGTAATGTTTTTCTTTACCATTAATTCTCAAATATAAAAATCTTAAATAATTTTTTTTTGTCTTATAATATACATATTTATTAAATTTATTCCAAATTGATGAGGTATGTATTGCGTTATGCAATATAAAATGTTTGTTTTTTATGATTCTTGATTTAATAAAACAGGAAAATGTATGATATATTTTGCTTTTAATCCTAGAATATAGTTTAACGTAGTAGAAATAATACATAGAATTAATGATATATATAAATTTTGCTGTGTAATATGACGGCAATTACATCATATATGAAACGATATGTTTTCAGAATAAGGAACTTATTAATTTGGTATTACTTTTATTTATAAATATTGTTTGAAGATGTAATTGTCTTTTTAAGGACTGTAACTTTTTGTATTTTAACAACTTATCATAATTTTTCTAATTTATAAAAAATTTAACAAGAAACATTTTTTTACCTTTAATTCTTAAATATCAAACTTTAAATTAATTTAAGAAGTCTTATTATTTTTTGTCTCAAAATATATATTAAATTTTTTTCCAAAATGATGTAATTATTGCGTTATGCAATACAAAATGCTTATATGTTTCTTGATTTAATAAAGCAAAAATGATTCTTATAATGATTCAGATTCAGATTCTTGATTTAATAAAACAGATATGATGATTCAGTTTCAGATTCTTGATTTAATAAAACAGAAATGATGATTCTTATAATGATTCAGATTAAAAATGTAATAATTGATTTAATAAAGCAGAAAAAAATAGGAAAATTTATGATATATTTCGCTTTTAATGCTAGAATATAATTGATTATTTATGGAATTAATGGCATGCATAAACCTTTTATTAACGCATTTACAAAATAACCATTCTTTTTATTATTTATTTCATAAAAAAATAAAAATTGACATTTACCTTGGCAGAATAACTAATTAGTTTCTTCAGCTAATTAGCTTTTTCAGATAATTACAATGTAAACAAATTTGCTAATTCTTTTCTTTGTAGCTAATTGTACATATTTGCTAATTCTTTCTCAAATGCATTTCCAATACATTATTTGAAAAAAAAATATCAGAACAGTAATTGCTAATTTTCCAATCCATTAAAAATGTATCTTTTGAACTATCATTGTTTATGACTGCATCTTTTTTTTTAAAGCAAATGTTTAGGTAGATGAACTCGGATATATTTTAGGATTGTTAAAACATTATAATTTAGAAATAGAATTCTTTCTTATACCAATTCAGGTGAAAGATAAAAGAAAAAAAGCCAAGTTTAAAGGAAAGCGGGAATCACTTAGCTTACATCTAACCATTAGTAAAACAAACATTCTGCACTTAAGTTATCTGTCAAGCGAATCTCAGACACTATTTTAGTACTTCCTCACTCACTATTTGCCCATTCAATAAGATTTTTAGCTGAGAAATTAAATTGTACATTAAAATAGAAATAAAAAAAGCCATTTGTATATTTCAATCCTGAATAAATGTATTGAATTGAAATCATTTTAGTTTACTTAACTTGCGTATTAAATGTCTGAAAATGAAAAGTACAAAAACCAACAGTCAAATTTCAATAATTCAACTTCCAACTTTCAAATGTTTGAACACGGAAAGTATTCCGGTCAATCTTCAAGAAGAAAAACATTTAAATATTAACAAGACATTTCCTTTATTTTAATATTTTTTTATTTCACCTATTAGCAGATATAATCATTAGTGTCCAAATTCAACAAACAGTTTGTTTTTAATTTTGCAATTTTAGTGCTGTTTGGTTCAATCCTGAAGAAATGCATTGAATTGAAATCATTTTAGAATTCCAAGAAAAAAAAACTGAATTCCAAGGAAAAAAAAAATTCCAAACAGCTAAAATATTTACAAAACATTTTGACCTTTTGTCACAATTTTTTTCATTTACAAATTAGCAGATATAATCAATATTGTCCAAATTCAACAAACAGTTTGTTTTAATTTGGCAATTTTAGTGCTGCATATTTCTATCCGGAAGAAATGTATTGAACTGAAATCATTTTAGTTTAATTAACTTGTGTATTAAATGTATGAAAATATATAATCAATATTGCCCAACTTCAACAAACAGTTTGTTTTTAATTTAGCAATTTTATTGTGATTTAATTTAGTGTAGTGGTTTGATGTATAAAAAAAATTAAATCAATATATTAAAGCTGAAATACAGCTTGCTCTCTAAACACTGCAATACAGTTTATTCTGCTATATACTGAACTGCTAGTTTCGAATCTCAGTCAACGATGCCCAATCGAAAGCTACTATGTCTATGGCGAGGATGGCACGATAAATCTATTGGTTTAGAACAGTGGCAGTGTGGACATTACCTTCTACTAGTTGGCGTTCCAGCTTTTATGATGGGCTGTAGGGATTTTGTTCGATACTGAAGCATTTTCCTTTTCATTTTAATTTGACTTGCATGTTTTGAATGCAATAATGAGACCAATCTATGTCAACAGTTAAAACAATAAATACTGATGCCTTTTTTAAAAATCAATCAATTAATGCCAATTTATTTAAATCAATATATTAAAACTGAAATACAATGTTGAATTTCTGAACTACTTGTTTTGAAACTCGACTGATTTTCGAAACTATGGTGCACTGTATCTATGGCGAGGATAGTTGGGTTAGGACAGTGGTAGTCAATTTTATCCCTACCAACCAAATTTTATACCTATCCTATTTTATCCGTTCCAGCTTTTATGGTGGGAGAAAGGGATTTTTTCCGATACTGAATCAATTTCTTTTCATTTCAAGTCAATTGACTTAAAATTTTCATTCCATCCTGATGCAGCTGGATCATATGAGACAGAAAACTACGCTTTAAAGTGGATTCCTAACTACTACAAACATTCATGGCATCGCCCGGACTTGCACTCGAAACCTGTACAACTGACAGCCAGAGCACTAGCCACTCGGCCATCAGGCCCCAGATCTGCTACGTATTCATTCGTAGTTGTGAGAAGAAACTGAGTCTGCTCTGGGCCCAAATCCGAACACCAATGAAAAGACAAGTTGTTGTGACGTCATCTAATTTAAATATAAACCAGCAACTCGGAAGAAAAGAATGAAAAGAGATACTGAATCGGGATTAATGTCAGGGCTGAATATGTTTCCGGTATAAAAATGTATTGAAACTGAGAATTCCGTTTTTTGTTTTGTATGAGAACAGTAAAGAATTTATTGTCACGAATATTGCATTACTTTTTCATGAGAGTTAGAGCAACGATTGATTTTGAATAAAAAAAAAAAATTTTTGAATATTTTCACTTTTATTCACAAATAGTTAAATAAATGAATTTATTCAATTGAAAGGATCTCAGTTTTAAAACTGTGTCCATTAAAAAAAAAAAAATAAGTAAATTATCTTGCATAAAACGATTAAACGATTTTCAAGCAAAAGTTTTCTCAACTGTATCATATAACAATTTGTTGTTTGCTGATTGGTCATATGGGACTACAACAGAAGTGCGTTTCTTGTCAATTGCGGTGGTAAATTATGGGCACTGAACTATAAGCGCCCTATGTTTCCCCTTGAATATTGAAAAATAACTACCCGACTTGTGGCAACGCGCCGCCGCTGGTTAGCATTAGGGCGGAGGTTCAATCCGCTGGCGGATTTGTTGTAAATACTGTTTCAAAAAACCATTAGAATCGATGGCGTTCTGATGCTCATCTTATTGTCTCGTGAGTCGGACTAACTAGTGGAATTTTCCTGGATTTTCTCCCATACTTTACGCAAATGCCAGTAATTCTCCCTAAATGTCCTCTAGGAAGGCACTGCCCTCCATCTTCAGCAAGACGGAAGTCAAACTTTTACCTACGGGTGCTTCATCCCAACAGAAGCTGCCCCCTTTCCCTCCCTCCAAGAGACCAAGCGGGTTCTTGGACTTGGTCTAGATATTGCTATCTACAAAGTAGGATAAGAAAAAAATATAATAACTGCTGTATCTATGTTGTATACTTGATAGCAAATCAAATTTTGGCTGTAACTTTTAAAAAGTTATCGTTAAAAAATATCAATACAGTTTAATAAAAGATAAAATAAAGAAAGACATCAATACAGATAAAAGACATCAATACAGTTTATGAAATTAAAAACAAAGAAAATAAAGAACAATCATATTTGCAAAACTTTTATTTTAATATTCCTATATATTATTTTGTCAAATAATGTAAAAGGAATACGATAAATAAACAAAGCATTAAATAAACATTAAAAAAAAAAAACATATAAACTATATTAAATTGCAAAAATAATTACTATAATTGTTTCTGTTTTTGTTTGTTATTATTTATTGATTAATAAATCAATCAATAAGTAATATCACTAAATAAAGCTTTTTTTCATTAAGGATATCACTGAGTAGGCGTTACCAGGAAGATGTTCCAATTTAATGTTTCAATAATAAATATAAATATAATACAAATTTTAACGATATTAATTTCTTCCTATTTAATAAAAATAACAAATTTTTAATAACCAACATTAAAACAAAATCATTTAACAATTTTTAACTAACTTGTGACACTATTTATTTTTTATTACCCTTTCCATTATGATAAAAATATGAAAAATATGTAAAAAAATATGAAACTTTAATACTACAGCATCAAAAGAACAAGGAAATATCCTATTCAATAAAAACCATTTCAAGCATTCACTTTTTCTGTAAAGAAAAAAAAAAGAAAAGAAATCACGTACAACACACTGCCATCTATCGGCGATGTGTGGAACTACGTCGTAAAACCTGTGATCTGTCTTCGATTCGGCTATTTCGCCCGCCAGTAATGCCAAGCACTGCGAAGGGTAGAACCGAAAATCGTCTGCCGTGGAACATTTCGTCTCATAGCGGCCGGCAAACTTTAGAAAAGTTTCCATTTTTCGTAGCTGTCAGCGATGTCGTAGTTTTCTAGTTACTTATGAAGGTTTTTTCGTGATTTATAAACATTCTTTTTTTTTCTTCTGTAAACAAATAATATAAGTGAGTTTAGAAAAACTTTTTGAGATTTCGAACGGTGATTCAACTTCAAGCTGTTGAGAGGATCATCTATCAGTTGGTGATTGAAGTTTTAAGGTAATGGACTTTTTTTCTCCTTCCTTTTGATAAGGTTAACAAGTTTATTATTATTACTTATTTATTTATTTATAATATAATTATCGGCAAAAATAAGGAAGTCTTTAGGAATTATTTTACTGTTATTGGTTTATTAGAAAAAATAAGGAAGTCATAACTTTAAAAATACTTCTTTAAACATAAACACAATATTTATAAGCGATTGGCATTGAATGCATCCTTATTTATAAATCGAAATTTGTAGATATTTAAAAACAATTAGCACTGAATGAATTCTCATTTAAAAATTCGAATTTTGTAGATGGTTAAAAATAATTGTCGCTGAAAATTTAAAAATCAATTGGCAATGAATGCATCCTTATTTAAAAAACAATCGAATTTTGTTTAAAATCGAATTTTGTGATAATTAAAATCAATTGAGTTGAATGCATCCTTATTTAAAAATCGAATTTTGTAGATAATTAAAAACAATTGGCAGTGCATGCATTCTTATTTAAAAATTCGAATTTTGTACATATTTAAAAGCAATTGGCACTGAATGAATCTTTATTTAAAAATCGAATTTTGTAATAAAAACAATTGATAATATTTAATAATTTTACGATATTTAAAAAATAGAGTGCATCCTTATTTAAAAATTGAATTTAATTATAAAAAAATTGGTACTGAGTGCTTCCTTATTTAAAAATTCGAATTTTACGGATATTTAAAAACAAATGGTTATTTAAAAATTCGAATTTTGTAGATATTTAAAAACAATTGGGACTGAATGCATCTTTATTTAAAAATTCCGAATTTTATAACCTATGTGAATTAATAGAATCAAAAAATTTTTCTTTTCTTTCTTAAAGCTCTTTCTTAAATTGAAAATGGTTGTGACAATTATTTTTTATCAATATAATTAATAAATTTTTGTTAGAATATATATTTTTACTAACGAAATAATGATGATTTTTGAAGATTAGAGTCATACTTTTCGAAATCGAACATAATAGTTTTTTAAGCGAAGTTTTTATGAAGGAATCTCAATATTGAAAAATTTATTGATTTGTTATATAACTTTTTTTCCCAAACTTTTAAATACTATCATTGTTATTTTATAATTTAAAATAGTTAATATTAGATTAAAGGCTTTTAAAAATTATTTGTTCTTTCTAGTAAACTTTATAAGTATTGTGTTAGTGTCATTTTAATTCAATTTTAACTTGACTATTAGTTTTATTTTAAAAGGTAATAATATAATTTAAATATACCTGTTAAATTTCGTTAAAGCAGTGTACCGTTTATTTAAAAAAAAAAGCATTTTGATTCGATATTACTAGATCACCGCTTTAAAATTAAAAATCATTAAAATATCATTTACTTAAAAACATTATTAATTTAAATTAATTTAATTCATT
The DNA here is from genome assembly GCA_021605095.1 of Caerostris extrusa. Classification (NCBI taxonomy): domain Eukaryota; kingdom Metazoa; phylum Arthropoda; class Arachnida; order Araneae; family Araneidae; genus Caerostris; species Caerostris extrusa. The sequence goes on along the minus strand of BPLR01012739.1, from coordinate 70,104 downwards.
TAATAACAACAACACTATTTAATCTATAAATAATTTGAAATTGCAAAAATAAGAATTCTAATTTTAACAATGAAAAGTAAATTAAAATTAAATGTTCTAATATCACAAAAATTTATTTTTATAAACTAATTTAATATTGAACTAAATATGATATTTACAAAATATCATTCTTGGAAATCTTTGATTTGAAAATAGAATTGAAAATTTTTTTTAGAAACAAAATTGTTTTTTCAAGTTTTGCTTTTTTTAAATGAAATAAAATTTTTCTAAGAAAACTTTGTGTTATTGTATTAGCCCGTTTTTATTTAAAACGTGATTGAATATATTGTACGCTAGCTGTTGATCCACTTCATATTTTATATAGACTTCCACCATAAACTCAGTTGCGTTATATATTCATCAGATTGACAATATCAACAAATAAAAAATTTGATTAATATACTAAATAAAAGAGGTAATTTCAGTTTAGCTAAAAGTTTTTCCTAATTTTTTTGTGACTGTAACTTCTAAATAAATTTGTAAAAAAATATTCAGTGTTTCCAAGCCTTTTATGTAGCTTTCGTATTAGAAAATGTGTACCAATATAGATGGAAAATATTTCATTAAATAAATCAGTAAAAATGTTATACTTTAGTGAACTTTAAAAATAGAAATATCAATTCTTGTTAAAGACAAATCAAGAAAATATATATAAAAATATTTTTTTAAATGAAGAATACTTTTCTTTATTAACATATCTAAATTTTTTTTTTACCTAGATCTGTTTTTTAAAAATTATTTTTCAAAATTTTATTTTTAATATAAATCCATTTTTGGTGAAAATTCTTGAAAATTTTAGATATATATTTCATAATAAAATATTTTGAAATGAAAAAAAAAGTGTATATAATACTAATCGCTAAATTTAAGTGATCTAAAACTTTTAAGAGCATTTTAAAATATAGCCAACTGCGATCAACCAAAAATCAGTTTGATCACAATTTTGGCTACTCCTATTGTATAGTAAACTTTGTAATAAGACCATATAATACATCAATCTTTTAAAAAAGTTATTCGTCATTTCACCCGAATTAAATAAATTAATGTATAAAATTTAGAGTATTATTTTTTTATAGTATTTCTTTTATTATGATATATTTTTTTTCAAAACGAATTTAAAAATATATTTGTATACATTGGGGCCTGAATGGCCGAGTGGCTAGCGCTCGGTCGGTACCATAGGTTTCAGGTTCGAGTCACGGCGGTGCCATGGATGTTTGTACTGATTCGAATCCACTTAAAGCTGTAGGTCCCGGTCTCATATGACTGTTGGGCGTAGAGCTGACAATTCTACCCCGTAAAAGGAAAATATCTCTCGTCTCGAAATCTACCAGTACGTAGACGACTTGGCCCACACTGGGCTGTTGTGCCAATGATGTGATGATGATTTTTGTAAACATCTGATAAATTTAAAACTTATTCTTTTTTTCCATAAAAATTTTTTAAATTGTTTTTAACTATCTGCATTAATTTCCGTGTTTAAATGCTTAACTCCATTAATGTTAGTGGTGTATAAAATAAATTTAGCCAATAGCCAACAACACCATATTTGGCTACTGCTGCTGTATAGTGAATTTTTGTAATAACACCATATAAAATGCTTTAAAAAAAAAAGTCATAAGTTATTTCACCCGAATTAAATCAATCATTGTATAAAATTCAAAGCATTATTTTTAAATAGTATTTCTTTATTATGAAATATTTTTTCAGAGCGAATTTTAAAATGTATTTGTATATCTGATAAATGCAAAACTTATTTCTTTTTTCATATTAAAGGTTTTTATAGGGTTTAAAGGTTTTTAATTAACTGCCTTAATCTGCATATTTAAGTGCTTAACTCCATTAATGTTAGGTTTTATAAAAATATAGCCAACTGTGATCAACCAAAAATCATTTCGATCACCATTTTGTTTACTCCTATTGTATAGTAAACCTTTTGTAATAAGACCATATAATATGTCAATCTTTTAAAAAAGTTTTACGTCATTTCACGCGAATCAAATCAATTAATGCATAAAATTTAGAGTATTATTTTTATATAGTATTTCTTTATTATGAAATATTTTTTTTCAAAAACAAATTTTTAAAAATATATTTGTATACATCTGATAAATTTAAAACTTATTTCTTTTTTTTCATAACAAATTGTTTTTAACTATTTGCATTAATTTCCGTGTTTAAGTGCTTAACTCCATTAATGTTAGTGGTGTATAAAATAAATTTAGCCAACAGCCAATAGCTAACTGTGATCAAAAAAATCAGTTCTATCACATTTTGACTACTGCTGCTGTATAGTGAATTTTTGTAATAACACCATATAAAATGCTTTAAAAAAAAAAAAAAAGTCATAAGTTATTTCACCCGAATTAAATCAATTATTATATAAAATTCAAAGCATTATTTTTAAATAATATTTCTTTATTAGGAAATATTTTTTCAGAGCGAATTTTAAAAATATATTTGTATACCTGATAAATTCAAAACTTATTTCTTTTTTTCATATTAAAGGTTTTTATAGGGTTGAAAGATTTTTAATTATTTGTCTTAATCTGCATATTTAAGTGCTTAACTTCATTAATGCTAGTGTTTTATAAAAATACAGCCAACTGCGATCAACCAAAATCATTTCGATTACCACTTTGACTATTCCTGTTGTATAATAAATGTTTGTGATAAGATCATATAAAATGCCATTTTTTTTAAAGTTATACGTCAATTCACCAAATTTAAATCAATTATTGCATATCAGTTTGAGCATTATATATATATAGTATTTTTTATTATAAAATTTTCTATCAGAACGAATTTTAAAAATACGTTCGTACATCTGATAAATTCAAAACTTTATTTCTTTTTTTTTCATATAAAATTTTTTTTTAATTATCTGCATTAATTTGCATGTTTAAGTGTTCAACTCCATTACTGTTAGTCGGTGTGTCATCTCGTGTAAGTGTGATTAACACCTGTTCTTCTCGTCTTAAAAAAGATTATCATTCTTCCATTTGAGCGTCTTCAAGATATGCTCTCAGTGCTTTTTGCGATAATAAAAAAAAAAAGAAAAAAAAAAACAATGGTAGAAAAGAAAGATTGAAGAGGTTGCTTAGTGACCTATTAAATTGTTATGTTATGAAGCACGTTTTTTTCTTTTCTTTTTTGATATTTATCGGTGAAGGCTGAGCGGATATCCTTTTAATTTCTCTCATCTTAAGATGAAAGTTAGTTTGTGAATGAATTCAGTGATTCCGTTGTAACTAGGTATTTGTTTGAAATTTAATAAATAGTTTTTAATTATATTAAAATTATTTTTAATGCCATCTACATGCCACATGCCACTTTTTGTTGTCCATAAGCATTGCCCATTGAGTTAAAGTAGTGTCCACGATGATTGAAGTTGGATTTCAATCAGTGGTTTATGTTGCATTCGTTGCTTTGAAATTGTGAATATCCATTCTATCTGGTTATATTTAAATGTTTTTTCTAAATAAATTTTTAAAATTAATAAATTATAATTTTTAATAATTAATTAATTAATTAATTTTAATTATAAATTTTTTAATAAATTTTTAAATAAATGCACACAGTTGCTTGTTTCTTTTTGTGGGTGTAGTTTAATGATTGAAGTCACTTTATAAAGTCAATAATTTACGGCATCTACTTGACAAATGTCACTTGTTTTCCATAAGCATGTCCCAATGAGTGTTAAAGTAGTGTCCACAATAATTGAAGTTGGATTTCAGTCGGCGATTTACGTTGCATTCGTTGCTTTGTAATTGTGGCATCTCATATCCCTTCTATCTGGTTTATATTTTTCCTTAACAAATAAATACACGCCGTGGCTTGTTTCTTTTTTGAGTGAAGTTTAACAGGTCTAGATCATGTGCTCTATGTAGCGTCAATGAATTCAGCGATTCCATTGTAAATAGGTATTTATTAGAAAATTTATAAATAGTTTTTAATTATGTTAAAAATTATTTTTTTTATGTCATCTACTTGACAAACGTCAATTTTTGTTGTTCATAAGCATGCCCCAACGAGTGCTAAAGTAGTATCCACAATGATTGAAATTAGATTCAAGTCTGTGATTTATATTTCATTCGTTGCTTTGAAATTGTGTCATATCATATCCGTATATAGCCTGTTGGCCAATTAGCTAGCGCTTTGGTACCACAAGCTTCAGGTTGTACTCCTGGCGGTGGCATGAGGTTTGTGAGTGGTTCGGAATCCACGTTAAACTGAGTAGGTTCTTCTTCTAAGTCTTCTAATCAGCTTAAAGTGTGCACAAAATGATCGTAGAGCGACAAAACAAACCATATCCATTCTATCTGGTTGGATTTTCCAGGTTTTTCCTTAACAAATAAATGCACGCAGTTGCTAGTTTGTGGGTATAGTGTAACTGTTCTACATCTTGTGTCCTAGGAATATAAAAATGTCACAATTTCATTATAACAACGACAGATGATTACTAAAAGTGAACGTTAGCCAAATATTGATAACAAATATATTCTTCTTCTGCAATGGCGCAACAGTACCATGGTGGGCCAAGGTCGTCAGCCTACTGGCAGATTCCGAAGCAGGAGATGTTTTCTTTTACGAGGTAGGGTTGTCAGCCTAATGATTATTAAAAGTCAACGTTTGCCAATTAACAATAACAAACTTTCTTCTTCTGCACGGGCGCAATAACCCCTTGTTAGGCCAAGGCCATCTGCCTGCTTCTCTTTTACGGGGTAAGATTGTCAAACCTACGCCCAACGTTCTATAGTCATATTAGACAGGGGACTTACTGGCTATAGTGGATTCCGAACCACTACAAACATCCATGGCATCGCCGGGACTCGAACCCGAAACTTATGTCACCGAGCGCCAGAACGGTATAACAGACATATAAATCATTAAATTTTAAAAATAAGTTATTATTAAGCATTATTAGTGTTATGAATCTATAAGAAAATTATTGAATTTTTGTTTTTATTTGATTTTGTTAGGATTTTTATTTCCAGTTATTTTAAAATAAAATATAAAAAAAAAAAAAAATTCATGGCTTTCTACATCTCAATGTGTAATTAAAGAACGTAATTTTGTTTTTAATATATTTCTTTTCTTTAATTTTTAATTAAAAATATGAATCAAGTATGCATATTAATAATAAGTTATAAATATACAATTGAAATTAAAAACATATCTTGCATTTAGGAAACTATTGATAAGTATGAGTTTCAGGGCGTACAGTTATCTTACCCAAACAAGTTATCTCTTTATTGCTGTTTCTTTTGTATTGCTTCTAAAGTATTTCAAGGATAAATTAGTTGGAGTTCAACAAACACGATTGGGAACAAAATTCTTTACACCAAAACGTTATATTTACTTTTAAAATAGGGAAGTTCTTTATGATTTTGAATACTACGATAATGTCTAATACGAAGACAATAAAGTTTTACAAAGAGTACGGAAATATTTGCAAACAAAATACATAATTAAAGCAAGTAAATCTGGTTTACTAACAATACATATTTAAATCTTTTATTCTAGGAAAATAATATACGTATAGTTTGACCCAGATTGTGTGGAAGGATAAACATCTGTTTTAAAAGTATAAACGGATAAATCGATTACTATGTCAAGGGTACTTGTTAGATATATGCAGTTCGAAGTAGTAGTTTTGAAAGAAAACTTTAATAGTTTTTGCGGATTTTTTAACTAATTATTATTTTCATATTATGTAATTTAACATTTTAATAATTATATGTTAAAATTATTTTTTATTCAAATTAAAATCCCTCCGAAAATATCTTTCCCCGCCTATTACGCCACTTTGTTTGAATCTGCCCGATTTGGCTGCTTGCCAACTTTCCCGCAATTGGTGGTCGAATTGCAGCACTCAAAAGAGATCATGAATAATCCATCAACGATTTGTTTTAAATTTGTAAATGACGTAGTTCACGACTGGGAAGTTTTGTTGTTGTTTCTTATACCCACTTGGTAGACATCTAGACCAAGCCCACGAACCAGTGTGAAACTCATGGTTGAAGGGAAACGGGATAGCTTCTATTGTGATAGAGCACCAGTAGGTAGAAATCTAACTTGACCCTTGAGGCTCTACAGTCATATGAGACCGGGAACTACGGTTTAAAGTGGATTCCGAAATACTACAAACATCCATGGCACCGAAAGGACTCGAACCCGAAACATATGGACTTCATTTTGTTACTAACAAATATAGCCTAGCATTGTCCGAGTTGGAGTATATATAACACATTGTTGCAAAATTTTTTTTGATATTTTTAATGAAGAATATAACAGTTATAAATAGACTTTCAAATAGGTTGCATTAAAAGGTTATTTCGCGATTCGTAGATTTGATTTGCGCTTTACAGTCATATAACAGCGGGACTTAAGGTTTAAAGTGGATTCCGAGCCACTACAAACATCCATGGCACCATCGGAACTCGAACTCGAAAACTGTGGCCATTCAGGTTCTGACTAGGACGTTAATTGGCCAATACAGTTAGGATCCATCTCTTAATTTTAGAGAAAATCGAGTTTGAAAATTGTTAGCGCTTTTATACTATTAAATAACTGCACTAATAAGAGATATTATATGTGCGAATTATCATTTTGAAGGCTTAAGCTCTATCTTGTGAGGGGTATCCTTTTTTGTGTTCTAATTTCTTGCAAAACGCTTATAATTGGTGATACAGCAAAATTACATAAATATTTTGCAGTAGAAACGTACTTTTATAAATTTCTTTCACAATACTTATATTTTTTAAATATTATTTTATGAAAAGTCTTATTAAACATTAACTTCTTATCATCCTAATTATGTTATCATATTGAAATGGCTTGGTAGGAATAGTCCTAATTGTTTCATTCTGACTGAATAAAACAATCACATTCTACCAAAACGAAAATAAAACGATTTGTTATAAGCACAACGTATTCCGTCTGGACAGAAAACTCAATTAGAATTCTCTTTGGAATGATTTACTTGAAAGGAATTGCAGAATTAGCAAAAACGATTACGAGAAAGGAAACAGAAAGTTAATGAGAAAGTTGAAGAGTCTGCATCTTCGGTGGAAGAAGAAAATAAATTGAACAATTTTCGTAAATGTGAAATAGGCTCAAAAATCTCGGTTAATGCAAAAACTCGGCATTTATACAATGTTCTTGACGCATTTGCAATGTATATCAACAATCTCTTGTCATACGTTTGCTGTTTATAATATTTCATAAACGATAATTAATGATTTTTACACTAATATTATTATATATTCAATGAATGATATAAATATGTCTTTATTTTCTATTTTCATAAAAGTAAATTTAATTTCCCTAACTTTAATACTTAATTATTTCATGTATTTAGAAAATTAGTATTTGACGTCAATAATATACAATCAGTCAAAATTGAAGATTGTAATACTGTAAAGGGACTTACAATTTTTCATTCTACATTTTCTTAAAAACGACAATTTTTCGAAAGGGTCCTTTTACATTGGACAATTAGCATTATAGTCATGAGCGATTGCTCATGGTTAATTAGTCAATGATCAATTTAGTCATGAGCGATTGCTCATGGTTAATTAGTCCAATGGTTAATTAGTCAATGATCAATTTAGTCATGACCAATCGTAGTTAATGGCCAATCGTAGTCCAGTGATTAATTATTCAATGATTAATCGTAGTCCAATGTTTAATAATGACCAATTTAGTCCCGATCAATCGTAGTCCAATATTTAATAATGACCAATTTAGTACCGATCAACCGTAGTCCAAAGATTAAAAATGACCAATTGCAGTACAATAATTAAAACAATGAGTCATGTCCCATCGTAGTTTTTTTTTTTTGTCTTTCTAATGCAGCCGGCAAACACTTAGACAGCTTGGTCTTGAATGCCTTAAGACAAGCGCTGCACAGACGTTACTCACTTTGCATTACCCAGGGGCGCGTGTAACTTGAAGATAAGTAACGGACGCGGAGTAACAATGCCCCGCAACGCTCTACGATCGTATTAGACCGGGATCTACAGTTTAAACTGGATTCCGAACCACTAAAAACATCCATGGCACCGCCGGGTCTCGAACCCGAAACCTGTGGTACCGAGCGCCAGAGCGCTAGCCACTCGGCCATTCAGGCCCCTGTCCCATCGTAGTCTAATGATTAATTAGTCAATGACCAACTTAGTCATGGTCCATCGTAGTCTAGTGATTAGATAATGAATCACCAATCGTAAACCAATGATTAATTTGACTAATTAATCATTGATCATTGGTCATTCACTAACCATTGACCAATTTAATTATTGACCAATTTAATCGTGACCAAATAATAGTATAAATTTCAATCAAATCTTTGATGGGCATTTTGTGACTCTCCTTATCAATCTTATATTCATATTATAATTTTCATTTTAACATTTTTAACAATTATTTAACCAGAATATAATGTGTAAAAAAACTAGATTTCAGTTACGAAATCGAGTACGACCCCGTTCAATTAGACCATCTGGAAGCAACTAATATACCCGCGAGGTTGTCAACAACAACAGTTTTCATATATTCAATGAATGGTATACTAAATAAGTGTACGTGATCCAAATATATGAGCTTCGTGATCATAATACATGAAATAGTGGAATGAAAGTATGCTTCACAATAAATACATCTAAATGTATGAAATAGTTTGTTCAATATTTTGAAGTGTCATCTTGCAGCTACAGTTCATGTCTCCAAACAGTTTATTTTGAAATTTGTTTTCCTAACATATAAATCGGATGATATTAGAGAGTTTTTGCATACCGTATTTTGGACGTCCGTTATTTTTTTCCCCTAGCGCGCATGCTAATAGCTCACAGATACACATGCGCAATTTCCTATGAGCATGCGCGCTAGGGAGAAAAAAATAACGGACGTCCAAAATACGGTATGCAAAACTTCTATTTTTAATTATATACATATTTTCTTTTGATACTAAATGTGATGTAATTTTTTTGCATAAAATAAGAATTTTTTTATAAAAAAATAAGTTTCATTTATGAAGTTTGTATGCGTCACAGAAATCAGTCAATATAATGAAATTTAATATTTTATTCTTAAGAAATTTAATTACAATTTCACAATAAATAATTTAGTTTGGAACTATTTGAACGTTTTAAAGATATTTTTGAATATTATTTGGATATCTTCAAAAGAATACCAGAAAGATAGGGTGTCAAATCCCATTAATGGCTTAGGTGCAATTATCATCTAGGGTTCAATTATTATCTAGAGTTCAATTATCTGCAGTTCCTTTTTTAAAAGATTATATTCAGTAGGTGTTGTATACTCTCAACATGGAATTGTTTGGATAGAGTGTTCTCGGTTTTTTTTTTCTAGTATGCCAAACAAGTTAGGCTAGTTGCCCTTAAAAGATCTTTCCTAAAAGAATTTCTTTCTCTCCCCATAGTCCTAAAGAACAAGATTTACTCATCGAAATGGGGCCTACTATAATGTGATAAACAGTATTGATGGGCCATGGGCCTGTTGCAAATGCACCATATTAAAAGGGGAAATGAAAACTAGATTTCGGTAGCGAAATCGAATACGACCCTACTCTAATAAGACCATCAGGAATCAACTAATATACCCACATTATTGACTAATAGTGTTATTTCGAAGCTAAAAGGATAGACAAAGAATGCTCGTTGAGGTAATATTAGCGAATGTTACTGTTAAAAATTAAATTCTAAAATAAAATGTAGTAAAAAATTATTGTGCTAAGCATTGTACATTTTTGTAGCTAGATTTCATTTCGCAGTACTGAATGTATAAGCTTAATTATTTATTTATTATTAAATACGTATGAGTTGTTAAAATCTGTTTCTGTACCCATGTTGTAACTGTATCCTCTTTTACAGTTAATAATAGAGCCAATAATTTTAATTAAAATTAATTAGATCTTTAAATTAAAATGAAGTCTGTATAATCACAGAAATTATTCAATATAATGAAATTTAATGTATTAAATTTAATTACAATTTCACAATAAATAATTTAGTTTGGTACATTTTGAACGTTTTTAATGATCATCATCATTAGTGGCGCAACAACCCCATGGTGGGTCAAGGCCATGGTCTGCCTACTGACAGATTTGTAGACAGGAGATTTTTTTCTGGGGTAGGGTTGTTCAGCACTACGCCCAAGGCTCTACAGACGTATTAGACCAGGACCTACGGTTTAAGGTGGATTCTGAACCACTACAAACATCCATAGCCCCGACTCGAATCAGAAACTTGTGGCATCGAGCGCCAGTGAGCTAGGTTTTTAATAATATTTTTGAATATTTTTTGGATATCTTCAAAAGAATATCAGAAAGCTAGAAAAGTCAGTTTGCTAAATTTAGTAATATTTAACACGACATATTTAAAATTAGAAGAATTTCATTCGAGTTTGTGTTAAAAAAAACTTTTGGAAGTCTGGATTAAATTACCAAATTTTTAAATTATTTTTTTTTTTTTTACATATCCAAGAAATTAGTTTTTAAAATTCAACGAACTTTATGAAATAAGAGTACAAATTTAATTTACTAAAAATAAAATCCACCTAGAAATTCAATTTATGAGTTTATTTACAGTTGTAAACGTGATAAGAAATGCAAGAAAGTTTTGAGAAAGTTTGTCTTGTTTGAGATTAAAATTTAGATTGCATATTTGTTTTTTAACAACTTTATTTTTGAATTAGAAAGTTTGTCAACATCCTTTTTGTTATAAGAATCTGTTTTATGAATGTTAAGATTGCAGGACGTATATTTTAAAGAAGTATTTCTTTCTCCTGAGGGGGTGCTTTTTTAGGTTTTAAACTTTTAAGAGTTTTTTTTTTGTTTTTATGAGATAAATTTGCTTATGAATATTTATCGTTTTATAGATCTACAAATATTTTATGGATTTAATTTAAATTCTCAATGTTTTTATGTTTGGATCTTTAAGACCCAGTATGGCAAATAATTTCTTTAAGTTAATCCGAAAACTATTTACATGCTGTATTATATACAGTTAATCACACAAGTCAATATCCTCCTCCCACAAATGACATGTAATTATAAAAATGTTTTATGTAATTATAAAAAATAAAAAAGCAGTGATATTTTTCATATTGAAATACAAATTCTGTTCATTAACAGTTATATAAAAAAAAGAAACATTTCAAATTAGTAACGGTCTACCGTACCGGTTATTTTATGCACACTTTAGGCTAATTAGTCCGGGACCTACAGTATTAACGTGAATTCCGCACCACTCACAAATATACATGGTACCACCAGCAAATCTGAAGTCTGTGGTACCAAAGGCCAGAGCGCTAGCCATTTGGCCATCAGGCCAATATCTGAATTTTGAACATTACATTTTTAGATACTGTCTCTAGAGATATAACACACCCATACTTTTTTTTTTTGTTCTAATACAGCTGGCAAATATTTCAACATATAGACAATTGTCTTGGATGCTTTAAGGCAAGCGCTGCACGGACGTTACTCACATAGCACTACCCAGGAGGTGCGTGTAGCTTGAAATAAGCCACGAGTGGGAGTAACAATACCTCCGCAACACTCTACGATCCTATTAGACGGAATCTATGGCTTAAAGTGAATTCCGAAGCACTACAAACATCCATGGCTGCACTGGGACTCGAATCCGAAATCAGTGGTGCAGAGAGCTAGCCACTCGGCCATTCATGCACTACACCTATAATTGAAATTAATAAATAAAAGTTTTATTTTTATTTGAAAATAAAATGACACTTAATTTTGATTTCAAATGTGTCTTTGATTCAAAGGCATTTTAACATTTTCTTCAATAAGAGTCTTTTTTAAGAATTTTTTTAGTTGTGAAATACTCAGCTTGTTAAAGATTTTCAATAAATGTTGCATGTGAATTTTATTGCTACTTAATAACATACATTTTGTATGCTAATTCATTTAAAGATATGTTGAACAATACATTTATAAATATCTAATATTTTCAAATCAGTATTCTAATATACAAATAATATAATTGTAGCTGTTATAGGAACTGGATCAAAATGGCAAGCGAAGTCCTAATTTTATATGGGCAGGCAGTGTGTGTGCTTCATTAAAGGATTATTAGTTGCATTTTATCCCCATACTCTTAACACGTTAATTGGTTTAAAGACTAATTCAATGATTATGCACTGTGGAATTAATGAGATTTTTAAGCTAATTGAATCTTACACGCTGTTTTGCATTGCTAATGCACTACAAATCGCTTTACTATTTACGAGAAAATCTGGATTTTGGGAATAACACCGGATGAATAATCTATGAACGAATTAGGTGATTTGGATTTGATAAATTGTTACTTTACTATTTTCACAGATAATTTAATGAAAAAGAAAATTTTATCTTGAATAATAATAAAATAAATAGGAAATTTTTCATGATCTACGTCTAGTATTTTAAGATATGAAATTACGGTCAAATGACTAATGCTCTGGCACTTGGTAATACATGTTTCAGGTTCGAGTCCCGGGGCTTTATGTATATTTGTAGTGGCTAGGAATCCACTTTAAACAGTAGGTCCCAGTCTAATATGACTGGTAGCGAGTTGGGCGCTGAGCTGATAAACCTATCCCGTAAAAAGAAAATATCTGTCTCGAAATCTGCCAGTAGGCATACTGTCTTGGCCCACCATGGGACTATATATATATATGCATATGTGTGCGTAAGTTGGGCAACCAGATTGTACTTGGGTATGGTTGAATTGAGATATTTGAGGCACAGGTTGGAGAAATCACAGCTTTATTGACACACGCACAACACCACTCACACAATTGGAGACATAATATTTAACACATTTAAAGACATATAATTATAGATTCGTGGAAGGATTCTAAGTTAAAAACCTGAAACTCATTTCGTAAAAACCTAAAATATCGCGATATGTGCTCGTAATTTCCTCTCCGGGTGAGAGTTTGTAGGCTAACTAATACGCAGGGCTGCGTTAAATACATTTATTTTCGGTGTTAGAGATTATAAACTAAAAATTTCTCAGCGGGTTTGCATGTTGCACTGTACTTCCTCTCGGGTGAGAGTCTAGGGGCCTACTAACCATTTCTCCTGAACGCTACAGGAGAAGCGCTTTTGCCATTGCTTAGGAGGAAGCACGTTTACACTATACATATATAATATAATATAGTGTACAGTTTTCTCTTCAATTTATGTATATCATTGCTTTCCCTGAAAATTTTAGGGGAACTTCCCCCATATGTATTTCTTATGGGAGAACGACTTGGAACATTCCTACCAAGCAGCTTGACAGATGTGAGACACTTAACCCACATTGTCACATAATACATTGCCACAGAATCTTCATTTCTGAAAATAACGATTACATCAGCGGATTTGAATCCGAGTCCTCTTGTATGCTAAATTCCCCTGCTACCATTGGACCACGAGTTGAGCATTAAAATGTATTAAACCTCAATATTGAGTTCTGATACTGATTGAATATACATATTTAAATATTGATTAAAACCATTTATTGAAAATTAATTTTGTAATATCGTATTTTACAAACATTTTTTTAAATAAAATTATGAGCAGTCCATTTTCGTATGATTCCACTTTCCAAAGTTACAAAAATTGTCATCGAAGCATTTTTCAAGATTATCAATTGAAAAACAAAAAATTTATTTCCATAGTATTTTTTTTTTAGTTGAGATAGGATAGTTCCAAAATTTGTTTTGTAAAAAATGCATCAAATTTGATAGAGTAATATGAATGTTTTAAATATTTATATGCTGTATTTTATTACCATTTTTATATAAACCTCCTGTATATATTTATATATCCCAATTTGGTTCACATATTTTCTATGTGAACTTATCGAAATATTTACTTATATTAATATTTTGCCTTTAAAAAGTTATTAAATTTTTACTTATTTTTTTGTTAATTTAAGACAGGAAATTGATAGGATTATATTTTTACGCTAATTTTATCAAATCAATAATATCATAAGATTTCTGAGGATATTAAAAAAAAATTGGGTTTAATTAAAGAAAATATTTCTTTTTTATAAAGCTGATTTTGAAAAGAAAACATTTTTTCCATTATTATTTTTATTTTTTTTTTTGTAATGAATGCCTTTTATTAATTGAAAAAGTAAGAATCGTCGAATGCATTTATTTCATTTTGATAAAAAAAAATTTAGAGATTTATCTTAAACAATTTTTTATAAATAAATTTATATTGAAATGATTTCATACATTTAAAAAGCATTTTTTTTTTATCGATGTTCATTCTTTTTTTTTTTTTTTTTTTTTAAAGGATGACCATTTTTACTTACTCAATGGCAGTTTTAAAATCAAATATTTTTATATGTTTAATGGGAAATATGTATTCATGTGCAAGGTCCAGAATAGCCATAATTTATTTTTAATAGGAAAACAATTGTTTCGAGTACAAATTTCTCTTATTTTTGACATTACGCCGAAGTACAAAGTTATTTCCTAACTATTGTTTAATTATCAATGATGTGGAAATTTGGCAAACGGCAAGTCGAGCAGATTCCAAACAGAGTGGCGTGATAGGAGAAAAACGTATTTTCGAGGATTTCTAATTACGACAAAAATTTAAATTTTTTATAATTAAAATTTTAAATTACACACTATCAAAAAAGCAAAATTAGGTGAAAAAATTTCCACAAAACTATTAAGTTTTTTTTTTCGAATTTGATTTGCGTCGTGTACGTCTGACTGGCACCCTAATAGAAATCAATTCGTCCGTTTCCGTCTTTTAAGCCCGATATTTACCTTTTCACATAAACTGTAGTATCTTGATCTTTTCTATACTTTTAAATATAGAATGGCTTTAGTGGATAGTGTGAGGTCTGATTGGCTGGGTGACTAACACTGTGATGCCACAGGTTTCGGGTTCTAGTCCCGGCGGTGCCATGGATGTTTGGAGTAATTCGAATCCACTTTAAATAGTAGGTCCTGGTCTAATCTGGCTATAGAGCGTAGGGCCCAGGGCTGACACCTCTACTCTGTAAGAAGAAAACATCTCTTGTCACGAAATCTGCCAGTAGATAGACGGCCTTGGGCCACCATGGGGCTGTTGCGCCAATGAAAAACTAGATAATGTGGATGCTTTTTGATATCGAAGAATATAGAATAAGTTAATGTGTTTTTCCCAACCAAAGGTAGTTGGTTCAAAATTCAACAAGTGATGGTGAACCGGAAGTTTAAGTGTTTATGATTAGGATGGGTGTTTTAAATCTGTAAACCGGAATGTTCTTGGGGCACGAGGAGGATGAGGATGAAACCGCCATATGTCAGTTGTTTGTGTTTGTTAAAAATTGTCATTACAAAATGTGAGTGCAGTGAAAGCTTTTTAGTTATACACCCTGGGTGATGTTGAATTTGCTACATCTGTGTCGTTCTATAGGTGAATGAACTCGGTTTAAAGTGCTCGGCAATCTAAAAACAATTTTTATAGGTTGACATAATATTTACATTTGAATTATTTAGTAATATTTCGTATCTTGTGTATAAAAAATGTGATACGCAGTGATAATACTTAAAGCTATACATATAGTTTAATTCTCATAAATTGTAATTAAACAGAGAACTATAAAATGCAGCAAATTCAGCATTACCCAGATTGTTTTCCTAAAGCTTTACACTGCACCCGCATTTTCCCATGACATTTTATAAACACCTACAGCTGACATCTGGCGGTTTTATTACATCATGTTTATGTTTTATATTGAATAGAATCTAAAATTGAATTTTAAAATTAAGTAATGTATTAATGCTGTAAGTTGATAAGAAGAAATAAGTTTTCATATATATTCCATACTTCTAACATAAAAATGTTGAACCAAAAAATTTTTAATAATGGAAACCACTAACGATAAGAGAAACAAGATTAGATACTTAAACATTAAGTCTCATCGTGTTTAGCATTTTGAGATCGAAACTATCGTTTATTTTGATAAACATTTGGAAATACGGATTCTCATTTGTTCTCTATTTTTGATCTTTCACACGCTTCAGCCGAAACCGAATTGATAACATATTATCAAAGGTACAAAAAGCCGAGAGCATTCATGTTATTCAAGTTCCTCGCTTATCGCTTTCATTTCAGCATGCTATCTCATTAAAGGTATTGAGGCATGTAATACATTGAAAAGCAAATAGCATCTAGGTATTGTTTTAATAGAAGTCTTTAGAAATAATGCTGATTTAAAATGATCTTTTCGGTAAGTTTAGGTGAAATAAAAATTTGTTATAAATGCATAACACCTTTATTGCAAATTGATTTAAATTATTTTAACTTATTTGGTTTCTCAAACAAGGGTGATTAATTCAAAACTTGATAAGCGACTACGCTATTTTCGTATTGAGGTTATTTTGATTCTCCGCTAGAACGTCGTGTAGTAAATTCAGCATTATGCAAAGTGCAGCAACATAAGTCTGCTATACGGTGTACATATTTTTTCCCAATATATCTTTTAAACCTCCAAGGCCAGGGATGGTATTCACAGCTTTTCCTTCCTTTCTTTCTTTCTCAGTCGCCTGATGGCCAATTGGTTGGCGTTCTGGCCTTTGGTAATACAGGCTTCATGTTCGAATCCTGGCGTTGGCATGGATATTTGTGAGTGGTTCGGAATCCACGTTAAACTGTAGGTCCCTGTCTAATTAGCTCAAAGTTTGCACAAAATGACCGTTGAGCGACAAACCAAATCTTTCTTTCTCAATTGTAATGAAAGATAACCCAGCTCATGGATTTATCGCGCCCATTCTCAGCGTAGACACGGGAAACTTAAGGATCGGCTTTGTTGGCGTTTGGATAAGATCCTTTAGATCAGAAACAGAACATTCTATACATAATGTCTCTCCGGCCTTTGTTTAAAAGTAAGAATGACTAATATGAATATAACTGAGTGTGTCTAATCTTCAGTGCCCTGCAGTGGGACGGACATTCCATGAGTAATAGATGGGGGAGGGGAATAGGCAGCTTCTACTGTGAGGGGGTATCCGTAGGTAGAAACCTGACTTGGCTCTGAATCACTGAAGAAGGGCAGCGCTTCCGGGGAGGATTTTTATGGGAAACTACCGCATTTTGCGTATCGTATGGGAGAAAACCCGAAAAAATTCCCAAACTCCAGGTAGTCCTACGCGGAGACAAGATGCTGAACATCACAAGCACCATCGATGCTCCTCATTTTTTGAAACAGTGTCTAACTAAGCCGCCAGCGGATGGAACATCAGCCTTAATACTCACCAGCGGCACACGTTACCATTGAGCCACGACGAGTCGGGCATTAGTATTACTACAGAATATTTTAATTATCATTTATTTCATTCATGGATATATATAGCGAAGAAAAGAATGCTTAGTAATAGTACATAGCGAAGAATTCTTAGTAATGAAAAGTAAAAATTTTGTTGAACGTGTGCAAATATGATTGATTTTCTATTAAATTCAATTATTTTTAATATTAATCATGTTTTGAAAATAAATTATTGGAAATCTAAGGTATGGAAGAATTTGAATCTGTTATTGTTAAACAAAATGTTTGTAATATGTTTGTTTATAAATAAAGATATTAATTAAAGTTTAATTCCCTGAAATTTAATTTAAAAAATTTTTGGAATATTTTTAAAAGCGATAGTTGTATGAGGAATAATTTATATAAAAATGTTATAAGAGATATTTTCTAAATAATTGTTTTAGACGTAAAACAAGATATAAAAACTGCATAGAGTAGAGATATTTTTATTACTATTGCACGCAATATGCATTATTGCATTAATAATACAATTGATGTATTACTGTAACATTCTTTTAAATTTGGATTATTACATGTATGAAGTAATACTGCTTTTCCAATTTTCTTAAAATCTTATAATTTAAAATTGAAATATTGAAGATAATAGCGATATTAATAGTATCAATAATAGTAATAACAATTTTAATAGTATCAATAATAGTAATAACAATTTTAATAGTATCAATAATAGTAATAACAATATTAATAGTATCAATAATAGTAATAACAATATTAATAGTATCAATAATAGTAATAACAATATTAGTAGTGCCAATAATAGTAATAACAATATTAGTAGTGTCAATAATAGTAATAACAATATTAGTAGTGTCAATAATAGTAATAACAATATTAGTAGTGTCAATAATAGTAATAACAATATTAGTAGTATCAATAATAGTAATAACAATATTAGTAGTATCAATAATAGTAATAACAATATTAGTAGTATCAATAATAGTAATAATAATATTATTAATAATAATAGCATAGTAATAACGGTAATAATAATAGCAATAACAATAACAACAATACTAATAAATGACAATAATATTATTATTACTGTTATTGCAAATAATAATAATAATACTCATAATGATGATGATTATTATTATAGTAATAGTAATAATAATAATAATAATAATAATAATATCTAAAATTAAATTCGCACATGGCTTTATATCCATTTTTTTCTACCTTGCTATAAATATGGAATATAAATTGAGTATCATAAAATGGATTTAAGTAGTCTTTCGATCAAGACAGTAAAAATAACGCTTGCTGTTTTTTTTATGCTTGCAGTAAAAAATGTGCTCACTCTTTTGACGCACTGTTACAGTTGCATTTGATGTAATATTTTGGAGTGTTTATCGGAAAATAATCCATCGTAGAAATCTGAAGTACCATAAAAAACCGCACTAAACTTTTATTTTTAATAACTATCCTTTTTGATAGGAGGGTCTTCCTACTATTATTAGCAAACATGTCTTATGTTGTCACAACCGAATGTGTGTATGGGAGATTTCCCATCGTGTAGTTTCGAACTGAAAGTAACTATTTGCAGAACACTTATTTAATGACAGTATATTCATCATTTACAGAAATTATTGTAGGAACTTGAAACATTCTTATCTTCTAATCTCTTTGATATATATAGAATAAAAGCATACCAAAACTAATTTGTTCGAATGTAACTTTTATACGAACTTCTTCAGAGAACACTGAAAAGGATATATTTATTCAAGTTAGCATTTTTAAATAAAATTTTTTTTATTTTCACGTCGTTGCGCTGTGTATTTTGAATTTGAAACTGTATAAAAATATGCTAAATGTACTTATTATACTTATTATTCTACATGCTAAAGATACTCATCTTTAGCGATTTCAAATCTAAGTTTTGATCATATTTTACCTATCAAATTTATTGATATATATAATATAATATATCATTCGGCACCATAAGTTTCGGAATCGAGTCTCGGCCGTGCCATGGATGTTTGTTGTGGTTGGGAATCCACTTTAAATCCCGTTCTAAAATTACTGTTGAGCGTAGAGCTGAGAACCCTACACTGTAAAAAAGAAAATATCTCATGTTTCAGAATTTGCCAGTGGCAGACGTCCTTAACCCACCAAGGGGCTGTTGAACCATTGAAGATTAGATTGTCTCTCTACGATCATTTTGTGCATTCTTTTAGGCTAATTAGACCGGGATTAAACATGTCTGTCTTGCGGATTCCGAACTACCAACAAACAGCCATTCCACCGCCAGCATTCGAACCAGCCCAGAGCGCAAGTACTCAAGTCGCACGCGCCATTGAAGATTTTTTTTTTCTAACGCAGATGGCAAAGACTTAAACCCGTGATCTTTACGCCATAAAGGCTGTACCGACGTTACTCACTTAGCACTATCCAGGGCGCGTGGTGTTACTTGAGGATAAACTATGGACGCGGAGTAACAATGACCCATCAATGCTCTACGATCCTATTAGGACCAGGACCTACGGTTTAAAGTGGATTCCGAACCATTATAAACATCTATGGCAACGCCGGGACTTGAACTCGAAACCTGTAATACCGAGCGGCAGAGAGCTGCCACTCGGCCATCAGGCCCCTGCCACTGAAGAAGATGTGTATATATGACAGGCTGGAGCAAAATACTTTAAAAACAAACAAAAAAAAAACCCAGAAAGACGGGGAAAAAAAATTGAAGACGAATATTAAACGTTTTGAAATAAATTTTCTGCTTTCTGAAGATTAAAAATCTATAGATGTTGTATTTTACGATTAACAGGAATTAAGGAACATTTTGACCGAAGTTATTTAGGACTGCAGCAGGTTCAGCGTAATCTAAGGTATACGACAGAGAAAGAGCTGTTACACTGCACCCACTTTGTGGCCTTGAAATTTCTGAGCAAACATCCCAAAGAGTGGCATCTACAGGTTCACACGTGTCTTCCATCCTTCTTGAACCTAACAGTTTTATTGTAGTAGACGGATAGACATAAGTTATCACAGGCTATCTATAGATACAGTTTTCGATTATTTGCTACAAATTAGCTTTCGGCATCGCTTGCCGAGTTTCAAAATCAAGCACCCTTGACTCTGAAACAAATCATACAATCCACCAAGTTACTCGGACCTAATTAAGATGTATTTAATATTATAAATATTGAATTTAATTACATAGATAAAATATTATGTTCCTAATATTTTCTATGAAATTATATGGATTTTATAATTCTAATAATTACAAACTTCTCTTATTATCTTATATATTTGTTAAACCTATATATCACGTACTTGTCTTAGTATGTCTTGCTTGATAATGCAACATATAAATGTCAATTTTTTTTTTATGGATGTTGGTTGCATTGAAATTTTTTATTTTTTAAAGTTGGTTATGTTCTTTTGATGCAAATCATTAGTATCATATAGGGCATGTTTAGTTGTAAATCATTAGTATCATATAAGGTATGCTAGATTCATTACACTTGATAAAAATTTATCTGAATAAAGTTCAAAAATAAAATAAATTATATTTATGCCTTCATAAAAAATTTTCTTTTGGATTGTTTCTTTATTTTTTATTTATTTATTTTGGATTGTTTCTTTATTTTTTATTTATTTATTTTGGATTGTTTCTTTATTTTTATTTATTTATTTTGGATTGTTTCTTTATTTTTTTATTTATTGGATGGTTTCTCTATTTTTTATTTTTTTATTTTTGGATAGTTTCTTTTTTTTTTATTTGTTTATTTTGGATTGTTTCGTTATTTTTATTTGTTTATTTTGGATTGTTTCGTTATTTTTATTTGTTTATTTTGGATTGTTTCGTTATTTTTTTTTGTTCATTTTAGATTGTTTCTTTGTTTTTATTTGTTTATTTTGGATTGTTTCTTTATTTTTTATTTGTTTATTTTGGATTGTTTCTTTATTTTTATTTGTTTATTTTGGATTGTTTCTTTTTTTTATTTGTTTATTTTGGATTGTTTCTTTATTTTTATTTGTTCATTTTGGATTGTTTCTTTGTTTTTATTTGTTTATTTTAGATTGTTTCGTTATTTTTATTTGTTTATTTTGGATTGTTTCGTTATTTTTGTTTGTTTATTTTGGATTGTTTCGTTATTTTTCATTTGTTTTTTTTGGATTGTTTCGTTATTTTTATTTGTTTATTTTGGATTGTTTCGTTATTTCTATTTTTTATTTATTGTATTGTTTCTATTTTTTACGCATTCAATGTTTTAAAATATATTTTAAAAAATTAAGTTTGGAAAAGTGTTTTAGTATTTATTACGAAAAAATTAAATATGATTGCCTTTCATTATTTTTGATGATATTTTTATTAAAAAAAAAGAATCCGATTATTTTTAAATATTAAACCTCAAATCGAGAAACTAATTTTTTTAAAAATAATGTTAATAATTAATATTAACTATTTTTTTAATGTAGGCTATTGTAACTAATTCTTGGTAAAGAAACGTATAAAATTCTCTCCATTTTCTCATATAAATGAAAAAAAAAATTAAAACCATACATCTGTATTTTATTTATAATTGCGATATTTCTTCGTTATTCAATGGGTTAAAAGCAATCGAATTCTCAGAACCTGTGTTATATTTCGGTGTAAAACTCAAATATCAAATGTTTAAATAACGAACACAAAAATACATGTCACGCACGTGTTGTTTACTCTTTCCTAAATATTCGTAGATATCACGTGCGGGAAAAAGAGCATTGTTCATGTTTTTTGTCATGGTACCACAAAGCAATCATGCACTAGTACACGCATCCTATAGGGTTTTGTACATAAATTTGAAATGTTCATGCTTGTCCCTGATGTCATTTTTGTTCAAAAGAACATAATGCAAACGTCAAAAAAGATCGATTGGTAAATGCCAATATGATTTCGGTATGCATATTTCCTACTCTAAAAATGTTTTTAAATAAATTTTTTGTTTTACTTGTTTAAAAGTATCAACATATTTATTTTGTATGGCTATTATCAGTGAATTATATTTAATTTAGCCCGACTCGTGACTCAGTGGTAATGTGCGCCATTGGTGAGCGGTGAGGTCTGAGGTTCAATATGCTGGCGTCATTGTTGTTGACAAAGTTTTGGCAAAAAGGGAGACTCGATGGCATTTGTGATGTTCAGTATCTTGCCTCGTGAGCCGGATTACCTGGTGGGGAGTTTCCCGGGGTTTCTCCCATGCGATACGCTAATGCGGCATAATCTTTCTAAAAGGGGGCAATGTGAGAGGGCAATGCAAATAGGCTCCCGTGGGATATACTGTATAACGCTGAATCTTCTCGTATGTAAACAGGCTTCAAGTTCAAATCCTGGCGGTGGCATGGATGTTTATTGGTGGTTCGAAATCCAAGTTAAACTGTAGGTCCCGATCTAATCAGCCTAAAAGTGTGACGTTGAATGAAAAACCAATATTTCATTGGCGCAACAGCCCCATGATAGGCCAAGGCCGTTCACCTACTGGCAGATTTCGAGACAGGAGATGCTTTGTTTTTACTGGGTAGGGTAGTTAACTGTAGAGCGTTGGACGTACGGCTATGTGATATCGCCACCACCACCACCACCACCACCACCACCACCACCACCACCACTACTACCACTCCACATCACTGTGCCTAGATCTGAATTGCCCTTTTTGCAGCTTGAGAATGATGTGAGTGAAAGAAGTCTGATTGGTTTTTGCCACGCTTATACGGTCATATGTGACCGGGACCTACGGTTTAAAGTGGATTCAGCACATCATGGCACCGCCACAAACATCCATGGCACCGCCAGGATTTGAATCCGATACCTGTGGGGACCAATCGCCTGCGCGCTAGCCGCTCGGCCATCAGGTCCCTAGTTTTGTGATACCGGGACCTACAGTTTAAATTGATTCCGAATCACTACACACATCCATGAAACCACCAGGACTCGAACACGAAACCTATGGAACCCAGCCCCAGAATCTTTCGGCTTTAGATAGAAGGAAATGAGTATCATTTTAATTAACGTCCAACAATTATTTTACTTAATTTTGCGTATGAATTCCTCGTTTTTAAGTAAAATTCCTTTTGCATTATTTTTTTTTTAAATTAAAGTGAACAATATCTTTATGTTAATATTCCACAATAAAAAATCCAATTAATTCAGCAAATAACAATTTTGTAATTTTTTTATGAATTAAAGTAGCATATATTTAACATTCTTAATAGAGGAAAAGATTTACTGCTTGCTTTGGCGTCGCTTGTAGTGCTGAAATATTTCACCAAACAAAACCTCACGTACAAGGGATCAGTTTGTGAATGATTTATGCTCCAAGGAATAAAGGACTTAGACATAGGATGCATTATTAAATAGTCCGGTGCATTATTTAGGATATACCAACTCCAGGAATTTATATTAAACAGTGTTTGATTAATCTTTCATCATTTAATAGCAACATTAACGCATTTATTAAATGAAACCTTCATCGTCTGCGTTTAAAACTAATATATTTTAAAAAAATTATATAATCAAATATATGTTTTAGAGCACATTTCTTAAATAATTAAATATCTTTTCAAGGTTAAGCGTTTTAAATATGTGTTAAGTATATATGAATATGTGAATTTTATTTAAAATTGGTATGAAATTTTATTTATAGATGATATGAAATTTTATTTTAAAATTAAAATTAAATATATATGGTATTACTTATTTAAAATTTAGTAGTAATTTCAATTATAGAGCAAACATCTTATGTATGTTGTATGCAAATTAGTTAAAATTTATGGTATTCGAAAAGGAATTTTTAAATTCAGAGTTTCTCAGCAAATAATCATCATCATCAATGACGCAACAGCCCCGTGGTGGGCCAAGGCCTTCTGCTGATTTCGAGGCAGGAGATGGTTCTTTTTACGGGGTAGACTTATCAGCCCAACGCTCTACAGTCATGCTAGACCGGCACCTACTATTTAAAGTGAATTCCGAACCACTAGAAGATACTTTCGGTTCCCTGGGATTCGACCCGAAACTGAGAAACTAAACAAGTTATAATAATTTAATTAATTTGGAATAAAAGATACCCAATTTGTGCTCATACCTGAGCTCTGATACCCAAACACCAGTGCGCTATTTATTTGGCTATCAGGCCCCCAGACAAATGATAAATATAAAAATTTAAAAACACAAAGATTGTATTTTTAATTATATTCATATTGAATTTTTTCTGGAATTCTATTTCTTCTTCTTTACCAAAATTTGTTAATTGATTATAGAATGTTAAGAAATTTGTAAATGCAAAAACTAATTGAAACGCACTTAAGTTTCCAAAAACATTAAAAGTATAATACTTTTCTCTCTTTTCATTTATTTGTTGAAAATTATGTAATATATTTTCTGAAATATTGTTTGAATTTTTTTCCTCTTTAGCACTTATTTATACAGATATAAAAGAAAATATAGAGTTATTTTCTTTAATTTATGAGTTTTTTCTGACAACCTGTTTATATAAATAAAATCTTTTAACTAAATCTCTCATTAAATAATAATAGTTATCATTATTTAAGATAACAGAAGATTTTATGTACTAACGAAAGTGACAATTATAAGATCATTTTTTGTTTGTTTATAAACATGTTCCATATTAAAAATAAGCAATTTCCCCCTCTCATTTAGATTATAATCAAAAACATATTTTGTATTAACAACATAGTTTTTATGAAATGATTAAATATGCGACAAGAAGCAAGGAAATACGAATTTAATTACGTTTCGTTAATTGCAAACCGCAAACTCTCATTTTGTTTAAATGAACAAGATTGTGTTATAATGCTGATTGCTTTAATTGGATGTTGTTTGTCATTTAATAACCCTATTATTATAAACCGCCGCTATAAGACCAAGATCAAAATAATGCATCATAAAATAAATCATTTTTCACTTCTGTTCATTTAATAAGCATTTCTAAAAAAAAAAAAATCAATTGGTAGTGTTTCTTTATTAAGTATAGATCACACGCATTCAGACTCTTTTTTTTCTGTTGGGGAAATAGCTTCCTGAAATGGAGGAAAAAACATCATTCAACACTCATTTTGAAGAAAGGAGGGGGACTGTATCATGCTATATTACTAATTTAAAGACAAATATTATTAATTTAATATATTGCTATAGACTATTAATATATTAAGATATTACTAAAGACTTTTACTGTATTAAGATATTGCTAATTTAACGGCAAATATTACTAATTTTAGGTATTACTAATGATTATTACTATATTAAGATATTGCTAATTTAACGGCAAATATTAATCAGTAAGAAAAATCCATAATAAACTATTAATAACATAATAGTTTTCGATTTTTAAAAGAAATACTCTAAAATAATATTTTTTCTTAGTCAATAAGCTAGTTACATTTAAATCACTGAAATGAGAAATATATTAAAGTATAGGAAATGTAGTATTGAAATAAAACAAAAACATTTATATGTATATATGTCAATATTTTCTCTCTCTCTATATATATATCTATTTTTTATAAAATTCGTGTTGAACACATATTCATAATAGTTAGTGGGTTATTATAAATGACTTATAAAGACATAAAGTCATTAAAGACTTATAAAATCATTAAAAAAAGAAACCAAACATTGTAAATGATAATTAATCTTTTAAAGATATATAAAAACTTTTCTCTTCTAATGTTCCTTTTTCTCTTTAATATTAGCATTATTATCATTGAATGTAATATTTAATATTCTGGGATGTAATGTTTAGTACTAGCACTATCATCGTTGGACGTAATGCTTAGTACTAGCACTATCATCGTTGGACGTAATGCTTAGTACTAGCACTATCATCGTTGGACGTAATGTTTAGTACTAGCACTATCATCCTTGGATATAATGTTTAGTATTAGTATTATCATCATCCTTGGATGTAATGTTTAGTATTAGTATTATCATCATCCTTGGATGTAATGTTTAGTATTAGCATTATCATCATCCTTGGATGTAATGTTTAGTATTATCATCATCCTTGGATGTAATGTTTAGTACCAGTATTATCATCATCCTTGGATGCAATATTTAGTACCGGTATTACCATAATACTTGGATGTAATGTTTAGTATCGGTATTATCATCGTCCTTGTATGTATGGTTTAGTACTAGTATTATCATCATCCTCGGATGCAGTGTGTTGTACTAATATTATCATCATCCTTGAATGTAGTGTGTAGTACTAATATTATCATCATTGGATAATTTTTTATTAAATAATTTGATTCAAAACATGATGCTAATCAATAATAAAACATATTTCTCTTCTCATATTTAAATGAATTTTGATCACCAGTTCATTAAAACGTATTGAAATTCAGTCAACTAAGCACCTTTCTGTATTGAAACCCCAAACCAAGGCGGTGCTGAATTTCCCCTAGAAATCTTTTTTATTCTACTTCCGTAGTACCGCTCTCCCGAAATTTCACTTACAAGCCCCGAGGCGATGTACATCAAATTCCTCGGGAGATTGAGCGGCCTATTCCCCAGGCGTCTGCCAGGCGCGTCAGCCCTTAAAAGTCATATCCTCTTCTCTTCTGCTTAAGCCCTGTCAATCCCCCGCACTATAAATCCGGTCGATACGGGGGTGGGGGGATAGGGGTGTGGTCATCCTCCCCTGGTCCGCATACAAAGATAGCCCTGGAGATGAAAAAAATATTTAATTCTTCCTATGGGAAATGAGGTGGTGAAAGTGAATCTTCGTTCGGGTGGGAAGATTTTTTTTTTTTTTTTCACATCTTTTTCCCACTTATCTTGAACAATAATGGCCCCGCGAGATTGACGAATCATGGTATGCCGTCTTGTAAATGTTCCCAGAACAAAAACAGTCGTTGTATATATTTTTCTGCAGGTTTTTAAGTATTGGTTATGTAAAACGTTTAATTTAAATTTGATTTGATTCGTTATGATTTTAAAGTATTGATCAGGAAAAATATACTTAATTCAAAATTCGTAGTTTTACATACGAAATAATTAGGAAAATTTGTGCATGTAGTAATAATTAGTTATCATTGGATGTAATCTTTAATACTAGTACCATGACCATTGGATGTAATGTTTAATACTAGTATCATGACCATTGGATGTAATGTTTAATACTAGTATCATGACCATTGGATGTAATGTTTAATACTAGTATCATGACCATTGGATGTAATGTTTAATACTAGTATCATGACCATTGGATGTAATGTTTAATACTAGTATCATGACCATTGGATGTAATGTTTAATACTAGTATCATGACCATTGGATGTAATGTTTAATACTAGTATCATGACCATTGGATGTAATGTTTAATACTAGTATCATGACCATTGATGTAATGTTTAATACTATTATCATGGTCATTGAATAATTTTTTATTAAATAATTTGATTCAAAACATGAGGATACTGATGAATAATAAAACATATTTTTTCCTCATACTTAAATGGACTTCGATTACCAGTTCATTAAAACATATTGAAATTCAGTAACCAAGCACCTTTCTGTATCGAAACCAAAAACCAGGACAGTGCTGAGTTTTCCCCGAGAAATCTTTTATTCCACTTCCGTAGTACCGCTCTCCCGAAATTTCACTTACAAGCCCCGAGGCGATGTACATCAAATTCCTCGGGAGATTGAGCGGCCTATTCCCCAGGCGTCTGCCAGGCGCGTCAGCCCTTAAAAGTCATATCCTCTTCTCTTCTGCTTAAGCCCCTGTCAATCCCCGCACTATAAATCCGGTCGATACAGGGGTGGGGGGGGGATGGAGTGTGGTCATCCTCCTATGGTCCGCATACAAAGATAGCCCTGGAGATGAAAAAATATTTAATTCTTCCTATGGGAAATGAGGAGGTGAAAGTGAATCTTTGTTCGCGAGGGAAGATTTTTTTACATCTTTTCCCACTTATCTTGAACAACAATGGCCCCACAAGATTGACGAATCATGGGATGCCATCCTGTAAATGTTCCCAGAACTAAACTGTCGTTGAATATATTTTTGCATGTTTTTATCTATAGTTGTATAAAATATACTAAGGTATATTGAAATCATATTCATTTTTTAAAGGTAATCCAAGGATCATGAAAATATAATTTTCATAATATTACAGAATAAATAAAATATGATTATTTTACATCTTTTCCCACTTATCTCTTATCCTGAACAAAAATATCTTCACGAGATTGACTAATTGAAATTTAATTTGTTTCTTTAGGATTTTAAGGTATATTGAAATTGTAAGTACTAATTTATTTAAGGGTAATAAAATGATCACGAAAATATAATTTTCGTAATATTGTAAAAAAAAGAATATTTTATTTATATTATCTTTTCCAACTTATCTCTTATCCAGAACAACAATAGCTCCACGAAATTGGCGAATCCTGGGATACCATCTTGCAAATGTTCCCAGAACCAAACTGTCGTTGAATATTTTTTTTTTTCTGTAGGTTTTTAAGTATTGTTATTATAAAACATTAAATTGAAATTTGATTTGATGTTTTATGGTTTTAAAGTACATTGAAATCATACTCATTTTTTAAGGGTAATCCAATGATCAAGAAAATTATAATTTTCAAAATATTATAATATAAATAAAATAGGATTATTTTACATCTTTTCCAACTTATCTCTTATCAAAAACAACAATAGTTCCACGAGATTGACGAATCCTGGGATACCATCTTGCAGATATTCCCAGAAACATACTATTTTTGAATATATTTTTCTGTTGGTTTTTAAGAATCGTTATATATAACATTCAACTGAAATTTGATTTGATTCTTTACGATTTTAAGGTATTTTCAAACTGTGAGCACTCATTTTTTATGGGCAACCGAATGATCTTGAAAAATATAATTTTCAAAGTTTCATAATAAAATATGATTTTTTTACATCTTTTCACATTTATCTTGAACAACAATAGTTCTACGAGATTGATGAGTCCTGGGATACCATCTTGCAAATATTCCCAGAACCAAACTGTCCTTGAAAATACACTGAAGTGACAAAAGTCATGGGATACCTCTTAATATCGTGTCGGCCCTCCTTTCGCCCGGCGAAGTGCAGCAACTCGACGTGGCATGGACTCAACAAGTCGTTGGAAGTCTTCTGCAGGAATATTGAGCCATGCTGTCTCGATAGACGTCCATAATTGTGAAAGCGTTGATGGTGCAGGATTTTGGGCACGAACAGACCTCTCGATGATGTCCCATAAATGCTCGATGGGATTCATGTCGGGCGATCTAGGTGGCCAGATCATTCGTTGGAATTGTCCAGAATGTTCTTCAAACCAATCGCGAACAGTTGTGGCCCGGTGACATGGCGCATTGTCATCCATGAAAATCCCATCGTTGTTTGGGTACATGAAGTCCATGAATGGCTGCAAGTGATCTCCAAGTAGCTGAACATAAGCATTTCCAGTCAATGTTCGGTCCAGTCGCACTAGAGGATCATGTCCATGCCATGAAAAAACAGCCCACACCATTACGGAGCCACCACCAGCTTGAACAGTGCCTTGCTGACAGTTTGGGTCCATGGCTTCGTGGGGTCTGCGCCACACTCGAACCCTACCATGAGCTCTTACCAACTGAAATCGTGACTCATCGGACCAGGCCACGGTTTTCCATTCATCTAGGGACCAACCGATATGCTCACGTGCCCACGAGAGTCGTTGCAAGCAATGTCGTTCTGTCAGTAAAGGCACTCGAGTCGGTCTTCTGCTGGAATAGCCCAAGAAAGCCAAATTTCTCCGCACAGTTCTAACAGACATGTCCCTTGTATGTCCCGCATTGATTTCTGCGGTTATTTGACACAGTGTTGCTTGTCTGTTAGAATTTACGACTCTTTGCAGACGTCGCCGGTCTCGGTCGTTAAGTGCAGGCGGTCGACCACTGCGCTGTCCATGGTGGGATGTTATGCCTGAAATTTCATACTCGGCACACTCTTGACACAGTGGATCTGGGAATGTTGAATTCCCTAACGATTTCTGAAATGGCATGACCCATGCGTCTAGCTCCAACTAACATTCCGCGTTCAAAGTCTGTTAATTCCCGTCGTGGGGTCATCATCACGTCAAAACCTCTTCACATGAATAACTTGAACAGAAATGAAAGCACTGCGCATTTATACCTGTTCTACGCGATGCTACTGCCATCTGAAAATTTGCATATTGCTATCCCATGACTTTTGTCACTTCAGTGTATTTGTCTGTTGGTTTTTAAGTATTGTTATATAAAACATTCAATTGAAATTTGATTTGATAATTTTTAAGGGTAATCCAATGATCATGAAAAATAGAATTTTCCTGTTGTAAAAAAAAATCATATTTTATTTATGTTATATCTATTCCCATTTATCACTTATTCGAACAACAATAGCTCTACGAGATTGACGAATTCTGGTATACCATCTTGCAAATGTTCCCATAACCAAACTGTTGATGAATATATTTTTCTGTAGGATTTTAAGTATTATTAGATAAAACATTCAAATGAAATTTGATTTGATGATATGCCTTGTGATTTTCAGGTATATTAAAGTTGTAAATAAGCGTACAAGTAAATTGTAGAATCAATTGTAAGTAATTAATAATAGTAAGTAATTAAGAAAATTGAAAGTAAGTGTATAAGTAAGTAATTGCATTTATAGTAAGTTAAAATTGTAAGTATATAAGTAAGTTTTTAAGGCTAATCCAATTATCATGAAAAATATAATTCATATTATAATATAAATAAAATATAAATTTTTTTTACATCTTTTCCCACTTATCTCTTATCCCAAGCGACAATAGCTCCACGAGATTGACGAATCCTGGGATACCATCTTGCAAATGTTTCCAGAATCAAACTGTTGATGAATATATTTTTCTGTAGGTTTTTAAGTATAATTATGTAAAGCATTAAACTGAAATTGATTTGATCATTTATGATTTGAAAGTATATTGAAAATGTAATTAATAATTTTTTAAGAGCAATCCAATGATCTTGAGGAATATTAATTCAAAATTCGTATTTTTGTATAAGAAATAATTAAGAAAATTTGTGCCCGTAGTAGTAGTAATTAGCTAATTTTCCTGGTTTAAATGCGCCAGCTTGATGTTATAAGTCAAATAAATGCAGGTGTAGTGAGATAAGTTTCAAAATTTAATGTTGGTCACTGTAAGAATTTGCATTTATTTGTATTGTAGTGTGCAGGTTGGGCAACCACATTGTAACTGGTTGTGGTTGAGTTCAGATACTTGAGGCGCACAGATTTGAGAATTCACAGCTTTATTGACACACCCATAAACACCACACACATGCAAAATACGTTGTCATAAAATAAGATTTATGTCAACAGCCGTCAAAAATCATTTGAAAGTTTGGAATGCAAAATAGAAGTTATAGTGACATTTAGTACATTACAGAAATAATGTTTTTGTATGGTAATCAATCTGAAAGTTATATTCTAAGTTTCTCAATGTTCTAGACACAATCGAATACATTATTTTATGTCTAGATTCTGAATAAATTAAATATAGATGTTGAAAATTAACAAAAAATGTAGCTTATTTGTGCTAACATTTTTTAACGATTACTAACCTAAATAGTAGATTTCTAAGTTGAATATTTTGAAGTGTT
Organism: Caerostris extrusa; assembly: GCA_021605095.1. Classification (NCBI taxonomy): domain Eukaryota; kingdom Metazoa; phylum Arthropoda; class Arachnida; order Araneae; family Araneidae; genus Caerostris; species Caerostris extrusa. The sequence goes on along the minus strand of BPLR01012739.1, from coordinate 38,076 downwards.
TTATTACAATTGCGTAAAATAAAGTTTACATTTAAACACGAGTAGGTTTGAAAATTTTTATACTTGCCCATTGTTTATTCGAATATTTTCTGCTTATAAAATCTGAACGAAACAAACTAATAAAACATTAAATTTTATTCGAAAAGTTTTATTAATACTTATTAAGAAATTCAAAAAGGTTTTAGTTATGTTCACAGTAAAATTGCACATGGCTGTGTACAGGTTTATCTGCCATAAAACAAGATTTACTGAGAAGAATTCATATTCCAGAAAGAAGCCGTAAGATTTATAAATGTGAGTTTATAACTCTGTATATTGAAATTCATGCCGATGTCTGAAGCCATAGAATGCTCCAGGAATTCCTCACTTTATGCATTAAAGTTTGGGAAATGCGACGAAATGCGAAACTAGGTGCTCCTGTGTATTAATGCTTCATATATATCTGTTATACCATAAATACATTTGGTACAACATTTACTGATATTTCAAAATTTTTCTGTATTCAATAGACATGGAATTCCTTTCAAAACATTTCATTGCAATAGGTTGTTCTAGAATATTTTATAGCATACTTAAAAACATTCAGATATTCATTTATTTTGAAAATGAAAGATTTCCTTATCTGAGATTTTCATCAAGATAGTTTAAAAGTATGTGGATAAATTTATAAAATAGTAAATTTAGATTTCGGAGTATTTCTTATTTAAATTTCCTTAATGTGGCATGAGATTATTTGATATATTTCAATATTCATAAATTGAATTAACATTATTCAAGGCTATTTCATATTTAGTGTATTCATGTATATACATGAGTGAATATTGAAGAAAGATTTCAATTAATAATAAATTTGTTTTTATAAAGATCATTATAATTCTTAACAAAATACCTTGTGTTTTTTAATTAAATTAAAATGAATATATTAAAATTTTTTTATTGTAGAAAAATAACATACGATTAAGAAATGATAGAAATTTTCAAAGAGAGTTAAATTATTTTCTTTTAAAATACTCTTTATACGATATGTGTTGTATAACTATAAACATAAGCTTTAATGATATTAAAATAACTATTTTAGATTTTTCAATATTTTAATAACAGTATCTATTTCAAAAATGTGTACTTATATTCAACAAATTTTTCTTTAAATTGTAAAATAAAAGTTCATAGGATGTTATACATTCAAGCGTGTTTCTATGCGTTCCTATTTTTGTGGTATATATAAAAATTCTATGAAATGCATATTATGAATAAAATTCAATTAAAAAAATGCAGTTTAAAAAGGAAAAACAGATGGCCCACCTGATATGTCATATTATCACGAATTTTATTAGACGCGAGTAAGTGCTACATAGTGAGGTTTTGATTTACATATTCTCTATGTGAGATTTTTTTTTATGTGGTCCCTATTTATCCCCAGAAAGAATTTTTTTAAATATATTACAAACAATATATTTTATACTTAGATGTACTTACTTTTATACTTACGAAGTATCAAGATATTTTTATGCAATTTCTTTTATGTGATCCCTAATCTCAAGACACAAAGACGTTTGAAAGTATATTTTTTAATTTTCTTTATCAATATATCTAAAATTTCACTAATTACTAACCTGTGAAACACATTTGTTACAAATTTAGCTCTATATTTAAAACTAGAAATACAATAGCTGAAGGCAGATTAAATGCAGAAAGAGTTGCTAGAGATACATTTACAATGTTAAAAGCATTGGATTAAATTACTACTTGGCATTTTCTTCGATTTTTTAATTCGAAATAAATTTTTCGCATTTAAAATTAGAAATACAATAACTGAAAGTAGATTAATTGAAGAAAAAAAGTTGCTAGAGAGAAACATTTACAATGTTAAAGCCATTGGATTAAATTACGACTAGGAACTGTCTTCGATTTTTAAATTCGAAATCGATTTTTCACATTAAAAATTAGAAATGCAATAGCTGAAAATAAATTAATTGAAAAAAAGTTGTCAGGGAGACATTTTCAATGTTAAGAACATTGGATTAAATTATGACTTGGCACTTTCTTCAATTTTTTCGCATTCAAAATAGAAATACAATAGCTAAAAGTAGATTAAATGAAGAAAAAGTGATTAAGGAGACATTTACAATGTTATAGACATTGGATTAAAATACTATTTGGCACCTTCTTCGATTTTTTAATTCGAATTCAATTTTTTTGCATTTAAAATTAGAAATACAATAGCTGAATGAAGATTAATTGTAGAATAAGTTAATTTACAATGTTACTTGGCACTTTCTTCGATTTTTTAATTCGAATCCGATATTTCATTTAAAATTAGAAATACAATAGTGAATGAAGATTAATTGTAGAATAAGTTACTAGAGAGACATTTACAATGTTAAGGGCATTGTATTAAATTACGACTTGGCACTTTCTTCGATTTTTTAATTCGAATCCGATATTTCGCATTTAAAATTAGAAATATAATAACTAAAAGTAGATTAGAAATACAATAGCTGAAAGTAGACCATTTAAATTAGAAATACATTTAAAATTAAAAAATTAAAGAAAGTAGACCAGTTAGATTAGACCACCATTTTAAAATTAGAAGTACAATAGCTAAAAGTAAATTAAATGCAGAAAAAGTTACTAGAGAGGCATTTACAATGTTGAAGGCATTGGGATTAAATCCCGACTTGGCACTTTCTTCAATCTTTCTTTCACAGCACCGTTTACATCCAATTACAACTCCCTTCAGCTTCGATAGTTGAATAATTCGTCAGGTTTTTGTGGGACAATTACATCCCAATACAATTGCTCGGTTAATGTATGCGAGTCTCTCGCATTGTCAGGTGAGTGCCAATTTCGCGAATGATCGACACACCCGGATGTACTAGTACGTTCGAGCGTTCTGTCGCCATGTTGGGAGTGTGCTAGGCGGCTTTGATTAGCTTTCGGTGTGCTTCATTCTATTAAGGCTCGAGCTTTCCACAAGCTGTCAGTGAGAGATAAGACGAAGGTGGACCACCGATTCATTCGTGTTTTATGACGAAAATAAACATCTCAGTCCCCCCATTGATCGGTTCTTATCACGCAAAAGATGAATTAAACTTTTGGGGATGTGTTTCTATATGTTATGGATTCCACGAATCAATAATTTGCTGATCGTTTAGCAAATTGGCGGACAGATTTATATTATCGCAAAATGTGATTGGATAGTGGTGATTCCAAACTGTAAATGAGAGAGTTAGTTAAGTGATATTGAGTATTATTTGGATAAAATTTGAAACGCGATAAATTATTCATTGAATAATATTATAAACTTAATAGAAATTATGAAGTGTTCAGTGAATAGCAATTCTCGTAGAATGTTAATAAAATAATTGGAGTTTTATGAAATTCATTGTTTAAGAGTACGTTTTGAGGATGGATGTATTTTAAGGGAAACAAATATATTTTTTTTTTATATAATGCAGAGTTATTTGAATTCAGTATTTGTTTCATAAAATCAGCTATTATTCATTATGGTGACCATTTATAAGATAAATTTGCATGAATAATCTATGCTGAGATTCATTTGGAAAAAAATAAATGTACTTTTTGGTTAACAAATATATCACCGAAATGAAGATTTTAAAATGCAATGCTTAGTTGACTGATATTGAGTATAATGTGGATAAAGTTTGCAACGCGATAAATAATGTATTGGATAAAATTAAAAAAGCTGAATAGAAATTATAAAGTTTTCAGTGAATAGCAATTCTCGTAGAATATTAATATATTAATAAAATTTGAAATATTAATATATATTAATTAAATAATTATAGCAATTAGAATATTAATTAAATAATTGGATTTTTATAAAATTCATTGTTTAAGAGCACGTTTTGAAGATGAATGTATTTTAAGGGAAGCGAATATTTCTTTACAATGCATATTTATTTAAATTCAGAATTTGTTTTATGAAACCAACTAATGTTTTCTATGAGGCCCCACATAAAAAGTATATTTGCATGAATAATCGATGTTGTGATTGATTTGGGAAAAAATGTAAATGTTTATTTTGGTTAACATAAAATATATCAACAAAATGAAAACTTTTAAATGCGAGCTTAGTTGACTGATATGAGAATAATATGAATAAGACGAAGCGATTGATTATGAATTGAATAATATTATAAACTGAATAGAAATTATAAAGATTTCAGTGAATAGCAATTTTTGTAGAAAATTAATTAAATAACTAGAGTTTTATGAAATTCATTGGTTAAAAGAAAGTTTTGAGGAAGAATGTATTTTAAGTGAAACAAACATTTTTGTCCAATGCGAAGCTACATTGACACATTTGTTTCATGAAATCCACTAATGTTTATTATGAGACACCATTTAAAAGTTAAATTTACATGAATAATCGATTCTTGAATTTGGGAAAAGAATAAATTAAAAATATTAATTAAATAATTAAATTCTTCTTATAAAATTCATGGATTAAGAGCAAGTTTTGAGATGGATGTATTTTAAGTGAAACAAATATTTTTTTTACAATGCATTTTCTATTTGGATTCAATATTTCTTTCATGAAATCAACTAATGCTTATTATTAAGCACCATTTATAAGATAAATCTACATGAAGCATCGATGCTGTGATTGATTTTGAAAACAATTATTTGTTCATTTTGGTTAACAAAGAATATATCGACGAAATGAAATCTTTTTTATTGTCAGAAAGTCTTTAGGAACATTAATTATTCTTATTCGTATAAAAAAAAAAAAAGTAACTTTATTAAAAAGCCCCAAGATTCAGCCTTTAATATAAATGAAGAACAGAATTCAAGAATTTTTTTTTACATATAAGCTGCTAATGAATATTTTTCAATAATGTTAAAAAATATCTATATGATATATATGATAATTAAAATTGTTAAAAAGAGACATTTAATTGTTAAAAAGAGACATTTAACAATTTTAATATACATTTTATATCCTTTGATTGTGAAGACTTTGAAGATCAACAAAGTAATTTCAAGTCCAATTTGAAGCGGCATGATGGCAATAGGCTAGCGCTCTGGCGTTTGGCACCACAGCCTTCTGGTTCAAATTTTGGCGGTGGCAAGGATGTTTATAAGTGGTTCGGAATCTACGTTAAACTGTAGGGTCCGGTATAATTAAGCTACAGTGTGCATAAAATGACGAGAGACAAACCGAACTAATATGACTATTTACTAAATTATGCATATAATTATAATTATAATATTTTTAATTATAATTTTTTTTTCAGTTATTATATTTCTCAAACAATAACACATAATTTTCTCTGAATTTCTTTTAAAGCAGTGACTTTAATTTTTTTTTTTACTTCTAATATATGGGTATTTTGTACAATCTGCATATATAAAATGTATATTGTTATTTGGTATAATATGCATATAAGATAAAAGTATATTTCTTCGTTAACGTATATATTTAATTTTAAAGCATTTTGACTGAATTATTATTGTATATAAATATATTTTTAAGTTACTACAAAACCTATCAATAACTTAACTCTGGTTCTTCAATTATTATTATATTTCATGTTCGGCTCAAAATAATGTTGTGGAATCAAATAGACAAGAAAACAAGAATTTGCAAAAAACAAAACAAAAGAAATTCTTTGAAAAATTTACTAGGTCACAGCGAGATATAAATAATGCAGGTATCTCGGATATTCAATTTCAAGCATTTTCCAAATTTAAAGTACACGCTTTTCGTAGGGAAGCAACTTTATTTCAGGTAACATCCTTCCAGTTTCTTCTTTTTACTTTTACTTTCGAGAACTAAAATCGAAAGAAAGAATATATTCCTTCGGTGTTTTTTTTTTTTTCTTTTTCGTTTTAGTCAATAACATGCGAACCGAAGTTGAATAAAACACATTCGCAAATGCGCGATAACTGTGACAGACATCCGTAGTATGTTTTAGCTTAGTTACAGAAAATGTCGATTCGCTTCGTTATTTATATGCATTTACCAGGACAGAAATATCTTTGAAGTCGACGAAATCTTGCACAAAAATACGATTTAACTTTTGTGACAACTTTACATCTTTCTTGAAAAACGGGAATAGTTTATTCTTGTAGGTTACCATAAAAACTACATTTACACATAACATGGATACTATGAAAACTACATTTATACATAAATGGGCACTATTAAAACTACATTTACACATAAAATAAACACAACAAAAAACTACTTTTACACATAAAATGGACACAACAAAAACTACATTTACACATAAAATGAACACAACAAAAACTACATTTACACATAAAATGAACACAACAAAAACTACATTTACACATAAAATGAACACAACAAAAAACTACATTTACACATAAATGAACACAATGGGCTACATTTACACATAAAATGAACACAACAAAAACTACATTTACACAATGAACACAACAAAACTACATTTTACAAATGAACACAACAAAAAACTACATTTACACATAAAATGAACACAAAAACTATGGACATAAAATGAACACAACAAAAACTACTTTTACACATAAAATGAACACAACAAAAACTACATTTACACATAAAATGAACACAACAAAAACTACTTTTACACATAAAATGAACACAACAAAACTACATTTACACATAAAATGAACACAACAAAAACTACATTTACACATAAAATGAACACAACAAAAACTACATTTACACATAAAATGAACACAACAAAAAACATTTACACATAAAATGAACACAACAAAAACTACATTTACACATAAAATGAACACAACAAAAACTACTTTTACACATAAAATGAACACAACAAAAAACTTTTACACATAAATTGGACACAACAAGAAACTACATTTACACATAAAAATAGTATAAAACATTTACACATAATATGGATACTATGAAAAAACTGCATTTACACACAATATGGATATTAAAAAGCTGCATTTGCACACAATATGGATACTATGAAAACTATATTTACACATTACATAATATAAAAACTCCATTTATGCACAGCATAGATACTATGAAAACTACGTTTACACATAACATGGATACCATGAAAACTATTTTACAAATATCTTGTTATGAATTATTTTTAAAAAATTGTATAGGCTACTTTAAGTATTTCGATAAAAATATTGATAATATATTTTTTTACATAATTTTTTTGTAGTTTTAATTTGAATATTTTTAACCGGTGATGTACCATTTAATTATGTTGTTTAAAATTTTCAGGTAAAATTATAATTTAAAGGATTATTTATATTTTAAATCATTGAGAACTTTCTTTGGATAATGTGTAGGGGGATGTTTAAAAATTTGAAACCTCAATTGTTCTTGGGATGATAAATTTCAAACAAAAGTAGATATTTTTGAAACTTTTTGATGTGATATAACAACTTTAAATCTACTATTTGTATGTTACAATCGTTATAATTCCAGATGTTTTAAACAGTTTTTTTTTATAAAAAGTGAAGAGATTTTATAATATTTGTGGAAAATACATATTTATTTAAAAACAGTCTGTCATAATAAGTAGATAAATAAATACTGCAAATGGAATTCCGTTTATTTTACAAAAATGGATTAATAATATTGATTAAATAAAGTTAACTATTCTTACTAATAGTTTATTTTTGCTGATAAATGCTTCACAAATATGATTTAATTTTTTTTTTTTTTTATTTTTAAAATATAGAAAACTATCAGTCCAATCTGAAAATTTTTTTATGACCTTTAATATAAAAAATCATTTTCTGAAATATTAGTTTATAATTCTTAAGTTAACATTAAAAAAAAATTGCATCAAAATGTACATACACTAATAATCATTTATTTCCATTGAAAAACTCTTTGACCAAAAGTGAATCTTTTATTCAGTCAAAGTTATTGAGAAAAGTATTGAATTAAAGTGTTATATCTTCTATTTACACTTTTTACAACATCTTTTTGAGATAAAGCAGCAACAGCCAGCATACATCTCAAAGCACTTAGTTAAGTTAAATCAATTTAAAATATTTTTTCTGTAAGGGACTGTTAATCAATTAACTTAAATTTTATTTTTTAAGTTAACTCAAACCTATTTTTAATATCTCTTTATGCAATGCTGTATGCATATATTTAAAAATACCAAAAATATTGCAAGAACAGCTTAATGAAAATTTTAATTTAGTCAATGAAATTTTGTACTTATTAAAAAAAAATGTGTAAAAATGTTCGTATAAATTTAAATCAATATTCTAAAGAACGATCTTTCATAAACTTTTCTAGTTTCATTGAATTAAATTATTTATATAAAGGGTACAATTCCAATGAAAATCAAGTTTATTCCGTTAATTTATTGCTTTTATAGTTTTCAGTTGTGTTTATAGCCAGAGATGGCATGGGAGCTTTTCTGTTTGCTTGGCTTTTGAGTTTTCAAACAAAATGCATTCCCAGATATGAGCTTAACGCTCTTATTACAGAGTAGCCTCATGGCCAATTAGTTAGCTCTCTGTCCTTTGGTACCACAGGCTTCAGGTTCCAACCTGAGAGTAGCATGGATATTTTTCAGTGGTTCGTAATCCACGTTAAACAGTAGGTCCCGGTCTAATTAGCCCCTAAGTGTGCACAAAATAACCGTGGAGCGACCAACCAAACCAAACTAATTACATATCGCTTGAAGTCTATGATTGCAATCATATTTCACTTTAGAAAGATAAAATATACATTTTTTATTAGAAGAATAATTAAAAATTTCTATGAAGTCAAAAGTATAACGTTTAAGTTAAAAGTAACGTAAGTGTACATGTTAAAGTTCGCAGTTAGATAAGATAATAGGTTCTAATTAAAATCAACGTAGTTTAAGAGATTAGCATTCCGTCTTGATCTAGCTCCACTAATTGTGTTAAATAACGGAACCATTCAAAGTGACATCAAAGTAGTTTCAGGGGGAAGTTTAATTGGAAATTTCTGACAACATTTTAGTACGTGTTGACTTTAAGCTACTTAAATGAAAGAAAAAAGACTTAGGTTGATTTCTAAAGTAAACCTAACAGTAATCATTTTTGAAATTTTGTAACCGATATTTAAATTAAGACTAGTAATAGTTAAATTAAGATTACTAATACTTAACTAAATCTTATTTTAGAAACTCGAAATATATTTATTTTAAAATTTCCCATATAAAAAATTATATAATTTATAAAACAATGCATTTTTTTGTAAATACATAAATGAAACTTAAGTTTTATAGTAAATTTTAACAATTATTTTAAATTTTACTACGTTTTATTTTTAAAAAAAAAAAGCTTCACTTTTATTTATAATTATAATAAAAAGTTTAATATTTTTCTCCTTCGCGAGCAAATTTCATTGTTTGATTCCATTATAAATTTATGAATTTGAGATAAATTGAGAATTCTAAAAGAAAAAAAAAATCCGATGCATAGTAAAATAAATGAAATCTGTTAATTATTGAAGAACATTAAAAATATTTTATATAAACAATATTTACAATAGGCCATGTTCGTGTCCTGGGTGTAGGATGCATCGCCAACATATGAGCCAAATGCAAATTCCAGGTGACCTCTGGAAATCCTCTGGTTCTCGATGGCTATAGCTACTGCTTCGAAATGGAGTATATTCTGTGATGAGTTTGATAGCGTTTCTTAACGACTCGCACTCTATGATAATAACTTTCTCTCTAATGCGACATGGGCAATGCTTCCTTAATCTTCCAGGAGAGCATTATCTACCACGATACGAAATTGTATTGAGCTTATAGGTTTCCTTCCTTATCCAGGGTTATAGATATTTGCATGCTCAGACACACAAAAAGCAACTATTTTGAAGCCGTCTATAATATACATATCATATATATGAAATGTAATATAAAGATATATATATGTATTGTGTATTTATGTGTGTATATATTGCATATGTGTGAGTGTAGATATATATGTGTAGGTGTGCGTGTGTATTTTTATATCGACAATATTTTTTATTCAATCCTATACTTTTGGCTCTAAAACAGAAAGTTATCTTGTCTATTCCGTGTTATCGGAATACTTCATAAGATGTGCCTTTGAATTGCATCCAATGACTTAGGGAACAGAAATAACATAGTTTACAACAACTTGATAGTATGTATTGCTCAATAAAGCTATATTCAAGATGTTATAATTAATTTCCATAAGTTTGAAAATTTATTTCGGGTTTTACAAATTTCCTAGATAGAATATCACGTAATTTCATTGTGTGTTTTGTACAAATTTAGCGGTAGTTTATTTACTAATGCAATTTTTGTCGTTCGAACTTTTGATTTTTATATTTATGAAATTATTTTCAGTTTCGTTGCTGCAGGTTATAAGTACTTCGGATTTTCAATAATTTTTTATTTTTCTTTTACTTTTTTGAGAGGTCAGATGTGAGGCAATTCAAAAACTTTGTATTGCGAATGATATGATGGTTTTGTTATGAAATTTGCGTGTAGCGAATTTAGGTAATAGCTTTTAGAGTTCAAAATGGTTTGTGTTTCTAATTCACTCCTTGTTTGTTCTCCTTTAATTTTTGATATGTTTTTGCATTATATATTTAAATTAAACATAACGTATCAATAAAAATCAAAGCGTACTGACAAGGAAAGAAATAGATACACAATCAGTACAACAAAATTAAAAAATACACAATCAGTACAACAAAATTAAAAAAAATACAAAACAATCAGTATAACAAAAGTCAAAATACAAAATCAGTACAACAAAATTAAAAAAATACACAATCAGTACAACAAAAATTAAAAAAATACACAATCAGTACAACAAAATTTAAAAATACACAATCAGTACAACAAAACTAAAAAAATACACAATCAGTACAACAAAATTAAAAACAATACACAATCAGTACGACAAAATTAAAAAATACACAATCAGTACAACAAAATTAAAAAAAAAATACACAATCATTCACAACAAAATTAAAAAAATACACAATCAGTACAACAAAATTAAAAAATACACATTCAGTACAACAAAATTAAAAAATACACAAATCAGTACAACAAAATTAAAAAATACACAATCAGTACAACAACAAAATTAAAAAAATACACAATCAGTACAACGAAATTAAAAAAAATACACAATCAGTACAACAAAATTAAAAAAATACACAATCAGTACAACAAAATTAAAAATACACAATCAGTACAACGACAAATTAAAAAAATACACAATCAGTACAACGAAATTAAAAAAAACACAATCAGTACAACAAAAATTAAAAAATACACAATCAGTACAACAAAATTAAAAAATACACAATCAGTACAACAAAATTAAAAAAATACACAATCAGTACAACAAAATTAAAAAAATACACAATCAGTACAACAAAATTAAAAAAATACGCTATCAGTATAACAAATGCCACAGCAATACACGATCAGTATAACAAAAGTCGCAACAATACACAATCGGTACAACAAAAGTCGCAACAATATGCAATCGGTATAACAAAAAGCCACAACAATACGCAATCGGTATAACAAAAGCCACAACAATACGTAATCAGCATCGTTACATGTAAATTTTCATGGGCTTCACAGAAACACATTGAAATTGCATATCAAAACCACAATATAGCATAACCCAAACCCTTTTTTTCTAATGTAGCTGCCAAATACACCAAAACTATTATAATGGCAACGAAACCGAAAATCATTACACAGATATAAATATGCAAAGGGTAAACGGCTAAGACTGCTTCGTCAGATGAAAAAAGATCACAAGATGTGAAACAAAATCCCAAAAGAAATTATCCCACCATTTCTTAAGCTATAGGCTAAACTTTAAAAAAAATGTTTGTGAAATGCATACAAACTCTTCAAATTAATTAATTCCTGCTCCTTAAACGACATCGTTTGAATTCTTTACCCCAATCTAACAAGAATTGAAAGGAATCTCTATTTTGTAGAAAATGCCCCAACCATTTCTTAAGCTGTAGGCTAAACATCAAAAATCTCTGCGAAATGCATACAAAGCCCTTCAGATTAATTCCGGTGTCGTAAATGAGATGCATGGATCTTTGTTTGCGGGCACAGCACAAATCAACAACGAAGGCAGTTTTATTATTCACTTTCTTAAACGTTTCCTTCGAAAGTTCCCCAAATATTGCTTCCGGTTCTTCGTATAATTACCTGAGCAGAGAGCAACTGCGGCTCTTCTCACCTGGGACTGAAATATTTTTTGTGCTCTCCGAAAATCTAACGCTCGGGTTGACTTGTCGGAGAGCTTTACAAATATCATTATGCATCTCTTTCGTTTTAAAAATGGTGATGGTAACGTGCTTTCTTCGTGTTGATTCAGCACCAAAGTTTGGAGTCGTGCGGAAATTTAAAATGGATTGATTTTTACAAAGCGATTCTGGGTATAGGATTCTGTTCGCAATTGTTTTTTATGTATGTTCTTTAACTGACAGCGTTTGTGAAGATGAGGGCGGGGGTTCGAAGTTTCGAATGAATATTTATGTGAATTTTGTATTTTCCTATAATATCTGGTTGCATCGTGATAGGTGTTTAAAATAGATGGTCTTATTTTAATATTATAAGAGGAGAAAAAGTATTTTTTTATGCTGATCGTAGAAAATGGATAACAATATAATGATTTTTTTTTTTTTTTTACATTGGTGAATTTTTTCTACTACTGTATATCTCGAAATGTTCACCTGTTGTTAATGAAGAAGATTGTCTTCTGGGGGGGATTACCTCACATTTGCGTGCCTATCGGAGAAAATCCAGATATCCTGAACCAGGGAGCCCGACTTACAATAGGGCACGTTGTTGCGAGCACTTTCACAAACACAATAGAAGTGCCTAGTTTCTGAAAGCAGACGAGATAGTCAATAGATTCATATTTTTTTTCTAATGCAGCTGGCAAAATACTTAGACAGTTATTTTTATGCCGTAAGCAAGGCCTGCACCGACGTTACTTATTTAGCACTACATAGAGGTGCGTGTAGACGCGGAGTAACAATAACCCCGCAACGTTCTACGATCATGTTAGACAGGGATCTACGGCTTAAATTGGATTCCGAACTACTACAAACATTCATGGCACTGCCTGGACTTGAACCCGAAATCTGTGGTACACAGCACCAGAGGCCCCCTATATTCAGAATGTAGCCCTGTATAATAGCTGCCCATCTTATCATGGGGGATACTAGATGTGCTAATGCTCGTGTTAGATGTACGAATTAATACGTGTATTCCCTAGATTTTAATATAGAAATTATTAAATATTATTAATTATCCCTATATTATTATTTAGTTATTCCTATTATGAGAATTAAGTGTTTGATTTTCTCATATTGAGGGAGAAAATACTATCATTTATGTTGATTCAGATGGTGCTTATTACATATTAATCAATACAAGTTTCAAAATATTTCTGGTCGTGAATTTACGTCGAATACGTTTATTGGAACCAGTAAAGTTTTGCGCCAATTATTTCTCAATATGACATTTATCCTAACAGCATCCTTTTTTTAATCAAATAAATCCCTCAATCTATTTGTTTAATCAACAATATCCACATTGAATTGTCAGATTAAAAATAAATTTTCTGCATTAATATAAAAATATTAATTTCTTGTTTGAGAAATAAATTCAAAACCTTGTTTGAATAGATTGAAATCGAATTGTCACAACTGCTTTGATATCCGTCCTTATAATTTTTTTTCAAAAACCATTAATTTCCATTTCTATCACAAATATCGCGTGCAAACACCTTTCAGTTTCATTTATACCAGAATCATAACTAGCAGCTTAAGTTGTAAATTTTTTTAGCTGAAATAGTTACAAAAAATGCTGAAAATCTTAGGAAACTCCTCATCCATAAACTGTACAGAAATACACCTTCAAAATCATTTCGTAGAAACTATCCATTTGTGGTTGCATTAACAAAAGAAAGAAAAATGCAGCATTTCCATAATTTCTGCGACCAAGATAATTAATGAAACCTCATGAATAATTAATGAAATGTGCAGGTTGATGTCGGGTTAATTCTGAAAACGGGAAAGTCGGAGAAAAGCTGTTGTACAAAATGAATTCAATCTAGATTTCCGTGCAAAAAATATGAAAGTAGTTAATTTTAATTGGAATTTTTATTTAGTGAATCTTCAAAAATAAAAGGGATTGTTTCTTAATCCACATGGTCGAAAGCAATATCTAGACCAAGTCCATGAACAGTGTGTTCTCATGAAAGAGGGAAAGGGGGGGGCAGCTTCTATTGGGATGGAGCACCAGTAGGTAGAAGTCTGACTTGCCTCCCGTGTCGCTGAAGGAGGAGGGCATTACGGAGATCTTTTAGGGATTTACCCTGCACTTGAGAAAGATCGGAAAACTCCCACCAGGTAGTCCGAGACACGAGACAAGATGCTGAACATCACAAAAGCCATCGAGTCTCTCCATCTCTTTTTCAATTCTACCATTAGTTCACACTCTCCCTATATATATCTTGTTCAAATTTTCAATCGTTCATAAAATACATTTTATTCATCCACTCAAATTCAAATACATTTTTTTTAACTTGCAGTAAATGACACTTGATTTTAATACAGTTATTTCAAATATTAATTCAGTAATTAAATTCAATTAATTTTTAGATTTAGAAAGATTAGATTTTTTTTTAGGTTTAAGTTGCATATTTCTACCAATAGATTTCGCCAGATTAACTTAAAAAAAATGAATGAAAATTATTGATAAAAGACTTTCGGCAATATAGTGAAAAAAGTAGGAATTGCCTTAAATTTTTTTTTTTTTATGTTACTTATTTTGAAGCAGTGTCTACAACAATGTCACCAACCGATTGAATCTCCACCCTAATGTTCACCAGCGGCGCACGTTGCCACTGAGTCACGAGTATAGCAAAAATAAATAGCAAAACATATACTATAAATTTTTAATCCCTAAAAGTATTTAAATTGGTAAAGGTATTTAAAAGGTAATTATTTAAATATTTTTAATGACCATCATCATTGGAGCCACGGTCCAATGGTGGTCCAACGGTCCAATCCCATTACCAAGGCACTCCACTTGCCGGTAGCTTTCTAGACAGATGTTTTCTTTTTACGCGGTAGGGTTGTCAGATCTATGCCTAACAGTCAAATTAGACGGGAACTACGGTTTTAAAGTGGATTCCGAACCACTACAAATATCTATGACACCAGCAGGACTCAAAACCGAAACCCATTTATTCTACTGCAAACCATTTGTGGCCAATGAGACGAATCCAGATTAAAGAATTATCAGACTGAGCCACTAAGAGTTCAGAAGCCCAACGCACTATCGGCCATGAAGCCCAAATATTTTTAACCTGGGAAAATATCGTGTTCCTTTCGCCTGGCGATTGCTGGCATGACCTTTCTTCTTGAAGCCATTCACCACTAGGTTGCCTGATATGTAGAAGTTTCAGCGTTATCCAGAAGGGACTTCAAAAAAGTCTGCTGACATTCTGCATGCAACCATTTATTGGCATCACAATTGTGAACCAAAATATCCAGGGATAGTATTTGGGGCCCACACGACCCACTACGACTCCAAGAATCCAGATTAAAGAATTATCAGACTCATTCCCGAAAAAGACATGAAGGATTTCAGTATCTGGGCCCAAACCCTTTATCTAAGAGTTCAGGTGGAAGCCCAACGCACTATCCACGAGATTGCTAACGATTTCGGACATGTAAATAAATTGTTGTAATTCATATAAATGATAAACATTTATAGATTGTAATGTAGAGTGTTAATTAAAGTATCTTATCGTATATTTACGCTCACTGTTTGAGCGTAATGATTTTTCTTAAAATTTATAAGTCTTATTAAACCAATTTCAGCATCCTTTCCCAAAGCGAACATTTTCCTCATTAATTTAAGAAACGCTGTAACACATCGATGGGCAATAATGTTTATTTATGAGATTATATGTGTAACTGAAATGAGATTATCCAAAAGGGAACCTTTAATGTTTTTCATTTATTAACTGGAAAGGTCTTAACGCATTCGTAAGGATCATAAAAATTCACTCAGGCTTGCTGTGCGGTTTTTCGAATAAATTGTAAAAATTCTGAAAGCAGTAATGCAAACTTTTAATGTTTTGACACAGCTGGAAAATTATATTATAGGATTATAAATTTTTTTGCTTTTCATGTTAGTGAAATTTTTAAATTTTACTTATACAATTGCTTTGTTTAAGCTATTAATCATATGAAGTTTTAAAAAATATTTTCTATAGTTAACTTTAAACCCAATAACTAGAGAAATTTCACATGATTGTTAAGTTACATTATAGATTTTTCAAAGATGATAAAGGAATTTAATTTAAATTATGGTTATTGAATGTTTAATCATTTTTACGTCAATTTATCAAAAAATTTCATAAAAATTAAAAACATTATAATTTCTGTTTTATGTTTATAGTTTTTAACATAAAAACATAAAGATTGTAAAAAAATATAAAAATTATAAACATAAAACATAAAAATTATAAAAAATATAAAAATTATAAACATAAAAAACATAAAATTATAAACTTTAAATTTATTATTAAAATATTAAAAATTATTCGTTATTTCTTAGTTAATTTTTTTTAATATTTCGCAATGTTTTTACATTATTTTAAAGGAGGAAATTCTTTCAAATTTATTTTTCAGGCATTTGAGATTTAAAAAAATTTATCTTTATTCTCGCTTTAAATGAATTAATGATTAAAGCTCCCAAATGTTTTGTAGTTGCTGATTCGTGTAAAGCTCAGTCTGCAGCTAAGGACAAACAAACCTCTGCAAAGAAATTTACTGGAAAAAAAGGCAATAAAAAGAAATGAACAAGCTTCGAATGATTAATTATTGAATTAAAAATCACTACTCATTCCATCATAATCAGTATCTATGACATAGGTTCCTTTGATAATGGAGATGTGGTAAAGTAAGAAAACTATATGATTTCGGAATGAGTTTTACTCACATTGAATTTTAATTGTCAAATTTTAACTTTGTGATATGTGAAAGATCGAGTTTTTAAGCAATATATCTTATCAAATTATTGCCTTTTAATTGATTTATGAGTAAACTTTCTTAGGAGTTCTATCGTTAAATATTAAATGTCGTTTGATACAACTTGGTTAAAACTTTTCTTCATGCCATTATAAATCCTACCACCCAATCAAACAGCACAAGCCGAAGAATTGAAGGACGAAAGCAAATTATGCTTTATTAAAATTATGACATCCAGTACACTTAAAATCAATTTGTTTAATAGTTTCACTATTTAGTTTAAAATGTTGATATTGAAAGAACCGCTAAGGGTTCTAACTGACCTCTTTCTTTTTAGTCTAATGACACTAACCTCTATCGAATAATTTAAGTTAGGAATAAAATATTTATTTTAAATCAGTGCAAAAAGAACATATCTTGTTTAGAGTGTCACTTGAGAGTTTATTTCACGATCGAAAAATTTACTTCTAATTTATTCTAACACTTGGCACAATAATTTCTTTTTAACATTTTAAAGTAAAAATATTCAATTCTGAAGCGATTTTAATTTAGGAAGAATATGCATATTAATTTGGCAAGTTGAAGTATATATATAAATTATCAGTGAACAATTCACACAAACCAGTCAAACTTTTTCCCCACTTCACATAGGGTTATATAGTCTTCTACCAGTATGAAAGATGAGGGTGTAACATCGGTTATGCCATGTATACCACGAATAGTCCACTGAGGGTCGATGACTTTTAGAGGAAAATGCCACTCATTTACGTGTCGCATGGGAAATAAGCCAGAAAACTCTCACCAGGTAGTCTGAATATCGATACGAAACGGTCTTACACATATTGTCACAATCAATCAATCAATCAATCACATCACACAAGTCTTTTTCTGAAAGAGATTGCGATAACAATACCTACAGCGAATTTGAAACTTAGCACCTCCTGCACTCTAACGGGGCCCACTGGGTTACGAGTAGGTAGTGAAACTTACAAATATTATAAAAATTTATTATAAAGAAACATCAATTACTTACTGTAATACATACAAAAATCTTTACTTTTCGAAGAATGTGACACCATTTTCTGACAAAAATTAAATTGTTTACTTTCGGATAATTTTTTGTACAAAAAATTATTTGTTTATAAAACTTTTCGTTTCAAAATCGTGCGTTATACAGAATTTCATAGACTGACTTACACAGGGAAACGAAATGATACAAAATTTTCAATGCAATGGTAAATGGCATATCTAAATGATAAGCTGCTTGTCTGTGCTTCTAGAATAACTAAATTTTGGACACTATCAACATCTTTCATTGATGTCCTCTGTCTTTCTGGTTTTTTTTTTTTTGTGGGAAAGTTCTGACATTTCTGTAGCTAATGATTGGTTGAATTATCTGATTGAGGTTCCTTCTCATATTTTTTTAAGCAACATTGTGCAGCAATAAAAAAAAAAAACACAATACGTGCATTGCTTCCTCTTATTTACTTGCCATTCTTAATTCTGACATCATAATTGCCCACAATGTAACGCTGCTACGATTGTTGCCACAGACATTTTTTTTTGAGATTGTACTTTTTACGATTCCGTAATCATTTTTTTGATCTTGATTTTTTTTAACAGTTATTACGTAAAGGGCCCCCTCAATTTACGTATTTAGCTAATTTCAGGTGTTTTTCGTATATTTCGTTCTGACAGGATGGCATTCTTTATGAATTATTTTAAATCTTTGTAATTGGAAACAAATCATGTCTATACGGACTATTTTGAATCTATGTAATTATGAGCAATTATATTTGAAGGTATATTGTTTTTGTGCACATAATGGTTTAGCAAGTAAATTCAATTTCAAAAATTAATTTATTTAAAAAAAAAATTGCAACAATGAATCGTTAATTATAAAGTTGACATCATTATCGTAAATTAGATCGTTATTTCAAATTTTCTTTGTGCTCTTAAAATCCAGCATCCTTTTAGAGAAATAAGAGTTTTCGAATAATTAAAAGGAACAAATAAATATTTTAATGTATCAAATTTTAATTATTTATTTAAATAGTTATGACTATGGCTTGTTAATATATATAGTTATAGCTTCTAATATATACTATATAGCTAATATATACTGCTACTGCTTGCTAATATATATTAAATTTCCTAATTAGCCTAAAGTGGGCAAAAAATGGCCGTAGGGCGACGAACAGAACCTTACATTTCAACTGCAATATTCCTTTCCACTAAATCACTTTGTAACGTGAATCGTGAAACATTCCTCGAAAGATTAAGGAAAGACGAACCAGATAAAAAAATAAGTTCAATTCGAGATCGGAAAGCAATTTTCGCTCGTCGATCTTCTACTGCAGCTTGAATAGGTAAAAATACAATGTAGGCCGGGGCCAGTACCTTTTTTATTTTCTGTACTTCCACCTTCTTTTCTATGCAGGGGAAAATCTCTGGCAAAGATTGGACCTCACAGCGGTCGGAAATACGCTATCGTGTTGGGGAATTTTCGGTCTGTCATTGGGGAGGCCGACGGAGCTGGACATAAAACATGTGGGAGCAGCGGATAAATTGGCAGAGACGCCGATTTCAGTTTTCAAGGAGGCGTGCACCTCAACTCGGAGGTCTGCTGATAATGGCGTGGGGGTGGTGGGTGTTGTACGTGCACGTACAAAAGGTGTCGGTTAACCGTGTTTTCCCATCTTTCTTTTATTCAAAGTTTGGATCGGGAAAATATTATGCAGCGAGGGTGAAGATTATTGTTCGAGGACAGGGAAATTTTCGATGAGCAAAATGTGATGTGGAAACGAGTTCTGTGGGCACTTCGGAGAATTGAAAATGTTGTGTTTGGAAGAATTTTTGAATGTTTGTAATGCACTGAAATAAATATTTTAGTGTGGGAATATAAAAGTGTTTTGTTCAAAATGGTGCCTTTCAAAATGGAAGAAAGTGAATTGCTATGAATTCAATAATTATTTAAAAATTATTTGCTATTTAGAAGAAATTTGTAGCATTCAATGAAAGTTTTTTATTAAACAAGAATCATTAATAATTTATGAGTCACATTAACTTAATATATAATTGCCAATTCAAGGATTTCAATTTTTCTCGCAGAAAACATTTTGCTACTTTTCCCCCAAGATTCTAAATTAATTTATGCATTTCATTTATGTGTAGGAAAAAAAAAGCCAAACTTTCATCTTATGAATTATTTCATGTGTTCTAATACGTGTTAGATCGTTTATAACTTTTTATACGTATATAAAATTAATTTGAATTATGCAAAGTCTATTTTTATAAAACAAGAATCATCATTAATAACAGTATAGCATTAACATAATATGATTAAAAAAATGGGCGCAAAGAATTCCATAATAATTTTTGGGTAACGGGATAATGAATTGTTCATTTTCTTCTATAAAGTTTATTGAATTGATGGTTTTTCCATCTTATTCGATTCTTTAAAAACAACTGTAACTTTTAATCGTCAACCATGTCCAACAATTGACCTAAAATTTCAACTGCAATACTTTTTTTTCCCATTACATTACTCTGCAACGTGAATCGGGAAGCATTCCTTGGAAGATTAAGGAAAGACTTACCAGATGAAAAGAAAAAAATGTTCAATTCGAGATCGGAAAGCAATTTTCGCTCGTCGATCTCTACTGCAGCCTGAATAGGTAAAAATACAATGTAGGCCGGGGCCAGTGCCTCGTGTTTTTATTCTTTATCTTTACTTCCACCTTCTTTTCTATGCAGAGGGAAAATCTCTGGCAGTGATTGGACCTCACAGCGGTCGGAAATCCGTTATCGTGTTGGGGAATTTCCGGTCTGTCATTGGGGAGGCCGACGGAGTTTCTGGACATAAAACATGGGGGAGCAACGGATAAATTGGGGAGTGACACCGATTCTAGTTTTCAAGGAGGCGTGCACCTCAACGCAGGGGTCTGCTGATGATGGCGTGGGTGTTGTTAAACGCGCACGTACAAAGGTGTCGGTTAACCGTGTTTTCCAATCTTTCTTTTATTCAGAGTTGGGACCAGGCAAATATTATACAGCAGAGGGTGAAGATTATTGTTCGAGGACATTTTCGGGAAATTTTCGATGAGCGAAATGTGGAAATGAGTACTGTCAGGGCATTGAAAACTTTGCGTTGAAAGAATTTTTGTGACTGTTTGTAATGGCCTGAAATGAATATTTTAGTGTTGGAAATAAGATAAGTTTTTTGTTCAAAATGATGAAACGTTCGAATTGTTATAAATTCAATAATTATTTTTAAAATTCTTTGTTATATAGATGAAATTTGAAGTATGCAATGCCAGTTTTATAAGATAAGAATCCTGAATAATATTTGTATCACATTAACTTAACATACGATTGCCATTTAAGAATTTTTAACTTTATCTCGTAGAAAACAATGTATAAATTTTTTCCAATATATATTTGTATCATTTATGTAGAACAAAAAAGCAAATTTTCATCCTTTGAATTATTTCATGTCTTCTAATACATGTTAGAACATATATAGAAGGAATTTGTAGTATGCTATGGCAGTTTTATAAAACAACATTCACGAATAATTCGTGAATCACATTAATTTTAAAATTCATCAGTGATAATCGTATATTAATCGCTGTGATAATCGTTTTGTTTCATGGCAAACAATATTTACTTCACCTTTCCAAGATTCTTAGTTAATATATGTGGATCATTTATGTGGATGGTAAAAAACCAAACATTCATACTTTGCATTATTTCATGTCTTCTAATATGTGTTAGAACGTATATAGTAAAAGTACGTAGAATTAATTTGAAGTATGCAATGACAGTTTTATAAAATAGAAATCATGAATAATACCTGTATCACATCAACTTAATACATGATTAAAAATTGGGTGCAAAATATTCTATAATAATTTCAGTGTAATAGGGATGATTAATTGTGCATTTTCTTCTATAAGGTGTATTAAATTGAATGATTCTCCATCGTATTAGATTCTTTAAAAACCATCCTAATTTTTAATCGTTAACCATTTCTAACAATTGATCTTAAATTTCAACTGCGATGTTTCTTCCATCCACATTACTCTGTCTGTAACGTTAATCGTGAAAGATTCGTTGGAAGATTAAGGAAAGACGAACCAGAAGGAAAAAAATGTTCAATTCGCGTTCAGAAAGCAATTTTCGCTCGTCGATCTCTACTGCAGCCTGAATAGGTAAAAATACATTGTAGGCCAGGGCCAGTGCCTCGTCTTTTTATTTTTATCTTTACTTCCACCTTCTTTTCTATGCAGGGGAAATCTCTGGCAACGATTGGACCTCACAGCGGTCGGAAATCCGTTATCGTGTTGGGAATTTCCGGTCTGTCATTGGGAAAGCCGACGGAGTTTCTGGACATAAAACATGTGGGAGCAAAGAATAAATTGGGAATAAGGGAGACGCTGATTCCAGTTTTCAAGGAGGCGTGAACTTCAATCCGGGGTTCTGCTGATGATGGCGTGGGTGGTGGTTGGTGGGTTGTTATACGTGCACGTACAAAGGTGTCTGTTAACCGTGTTTCCCCATCTCTCTTTTATTCAAAGTTTGGATCGGGAAATAGTATACAGCGATGGTGAAGATTATTTTTCGAGCACAGGGAAAATTTCGATGTGCGAAATGTGGAAATGAGTATTGTCAGGAAATTGCAAACATTGCGTTGAAAGAATTTTTTTGAATGTTTGTAATGGCTTGAAATAAATATTTTAGTGTGAGAATAAGAAAGTATTTTGTTCAGAATGAGGGCTTTCAAAATGATGGAACGGGAATTCTTACACATATTTAAAAAATTATTTGTTATATAAAATTAATTTGAAGTATATTCTGACAGTTTTATAAAACCAGAATCATGAATGATTCCTGAACCGCATTAACTTAATATATGAGTGTGATTCAATCAATTTTGTCTCGTAGTAACATATTTTTACTTTTATTTTTTCAAGATCCTAAATTAATGTATGTGTATCGAAAAAAACCAACTTTTCATATTTTGAATTATTTTTTTTTTTTTTTTTTTTTTTAATCCTGGTTTTACATCAAAACTATGTATCTAGTAGCTAAAGAAAGAATAACGTTTGCTTCAATAATTTATGAGTGATCTGGTGACCAAGTGGGCAGCACTCTGGCCTTTGGTACGACAGGCATCAGGTTCGAATCCTGGCGGTGGCACGGATGTTAGGGATTTGGAATCCTATTTAAAGTGTAGGTCTAAGTTTTATTTACCCTAAAGTGTTCAAAATAATCCGTAGAGCGACAAACTAAACCACCGTCATAGTAGATTGGAATTCATTGGTTAAAGTATATTCCGAACCACTACAAACATACATCGAGGCTCGAACACCAAACCTTTGGCACCTAGTACCAGCTTGCTATACTTTCTGTCTACGGAATAAAAAACAACAAAATTCCTTGGCTTTTAGTGAAAAAAT
Organism: Caerostris extrusa; assembly: GCA_021605095.1. NCBI lineage: Eukaryota > Metazoa > Arthropoda > Arachnida > Araneae > Araneidae > Caerostris > Caerostris extrusa. The sequence continues at coordinate 14,580 of BPLR01012739.1, read as the reverse complement.
TAGCGCAAAGAATTCCATAATAATTTCAGGGTAACGGGATAATCAGTTATTCATTTACTTCTATAAAGTTTATTAAGTTAATAGTTCTCCACCTTATTCGATTTTTTAAAAACAACTCTAACTTTTAATCATTAACAATTAACCTTCAATTTTAACTTGCTATGTTTTTTTCCTCCTTACATTTCTATGTAACGTGAATCATGAAACATTCCTCGAAAGATTAAGGAAAGAGGAACATGAAGAAGAAAAAAAAAAAAAAACTTCAATTCGAGTTCGGAAAGCAATTTTCGCTCGTCGATCTCTACTGCAGCCTGAATAGGTAAAAATACAATGTAAGACGGGGCCAGTGCCTCGCCTTTTTTATTCTTTATCTTTTTTTACTTCCACCTTCTTTTCTATGCGGGGGAAAATCTCTGGCAATGATTGGACCTCACAGCGGTCGGAAATCCGTTATCGTGTTGGGGAATTTCCGGTCTGTCATTGGGGAAGGCTAACGGAGTTTCTGGACATAAAACATGTGGGAGCAACGAATAAATTGGGAGAAACGCCGATTCCAGGTTTCAAGGAGGCGTGCACTTGAACGCGAGGGTCCGCTGATGACAGCGTGGGTGGTGGGTGTTGTTATACGCGCACATACAAAAGGTGTCGGTTAACCGTGTTTTCTTATCTTTCTTTTATTCAAAGTTTGGATCGGGAAATATTATGCAGCGACGGTGAAAATTATTATTATTCGAGGACAGGGAAATTTTCGATGAATGAAATCTGGAAATGAGTACTGTAGTTAAGTCGGGGAATTGAAAACTTTGTATTAAAAAAAAATATTTTGAAGGCTTGTAAAGGCCTGAAATAAATATTTTGGTGAGAATAAGAAAGTGTTTTGTTCACAATGATGTCTTTTAAAATGTTGAAACGTGAATTACTACGAATTCAATCATTATTTTAGAAATTCTTTGGTATATAGAATTAATTACTAGTATGCAATGACTTAGTATGATTAGTATGCGATTACAGTTTTATAAAATAAGAATCGTGAATAATTCCAGCATCACATTAACTTAATGTATGATTGCCATTTAAGGATTTTTAACTTGACAAAGTTAACTTGAGTACTTGATATAGAAAGCAATTTATTCCTTTTCCCAATATAAGTGTGTCATTTATGTGGATTGAAAAATACCAAATTTTCATACTTTGAATTATTTCGTGTCTTTTTTAATACGGGTTTTTCACAAAACTATGTATTTAGTAGCTTAAGAAAGAATAACATTCTCTTCAATAATTTATTTGAGACTTGGGGATAAGTGGCTATCGCTCTAATCTTTTATAAGCCAGGCTTCAGGTTCGAATCCTGGCGATGGTATGGATGTTTGTTAGTGATTCGAATCCATTTTAATGTGTAGGTCTCAATCTAATTAGTCTATGGTGTTCAAAAACTTCCATAGTATGATTAACTAAACCACAGTCATATATTAGACTAGACCTGACTGGTTAAAGTATATTCCGAGCCACTACAAACAAACATGGCGTTACCGGGATTCGAACACCAAACCTGTGGCACCTAGCTCCAGCGTGACAAACTTTCTGTCTATGGCATATAAAATAACAAAATGCTTTGGCTTTTAGTGAAAAAAAGGGGCGCAAAGAATCCCATAACAATTTTAGGGTAAAGGGATAATCAATTGTTCATTTTCTTCTTTAAAAGTTTATTAACTTGATGGTTCTCCGTCTTATCCGATTCTTTAAAAATCTGGCGCTCGGTACCACAGGTTTCGGGTTCGAGTCCCGGCCCGTGCCATCGGTGTTTTAGTGTTCAGAATCCACTTTTAAACCGTAGGCCTAAATAGCCTAAAGTGTACATAAGATGACCGTAGAGCGACAAAACAAATCAAATCTTTAAAAACCACTCTAATTTTGAATCGTTAACCGCGTCTAACAATCGACCTTAAATTTCAACTTGCAATATTTTTTTTCCCATTACATTACTCTGTAACGTAAATCGTGAAAGATTAAGGAAAGACGAACCAGATAAAAAAAATGTTCAATTCGAGATCGGAAAGCAATTTTTCCCTCTCGATCTTCTACTGCAGCCTGAATAGGTAAAAATACAATGTAGGCCGGGGCCAGTGTCTCGTCCATTTTATTTTTTCTCTTTACTTCCACCTTCTCTTCTATGCAGGGGAAAATCTCTGGCAATGATTGGAGCTCACAGCGGTCGGAAATCGGTTATGGTGTTGGGAATTTCCGGTCTGTCATTGGGGAGGCCGACGGAGTTTCTGGACATAAAACATGGGGGAGCAGCGAATAATTTGGTAGAGACGCCGATTCCAGTTTTCAAGGAGGCGTGCACTTCAACCCGGGGTTCTGCTGATGATGGCGTGGGTGGTGGGTGTTGTTATACGCGCACGTACAAAAGGTGTCGGTTAACCGTGTTTTCCCCATCTTTCTTTTATTCAGAGTTGGGACCAGGCAATATTATACAGCAGAGGTGAAGATTATTGTTCGAGGACAGGGAAATTTTCGATGAGCGAAATGTGGAATGAGTACTGTCAGGGAATTGAAAATTGTGTGTTGGAAGAATTTTTGAATGTTTGTATTGGCCTGAAATAAATATTTTAGTGTGAGAATAAAATAAGTGTTTTGTATTGGCAATTTTATATAACAAGAATTCCGAATTAATCCTGTATCACAATGTATGATTGCCATTCGAATTTTCTATTTTGTCTCAAGCAAACAATTTTTACTTTTATTTCGGAAGATTCTAAATTAATATATGTGTATCATTTCTGTGGATAAAAAACATTTTCATCCTTTGATCTTTTCATGGCTTCTAATACGTGTTAGAATGTATATAGTTATACTTATATAGAATTAATTTGAAGTATGCCATGACTATTTTATAAAACAAGGAGTATGATTAATGCATATTTAACATTAACTGAATATATGATTGTCATTCAATAATTTTCAATTTTTTCTCGTAGTAAACAATTTTTACTCCCCCCCATCAAGATTCTATAGTAATATATGTGTATCATTTATGTGAATCGAAAAAACAAATTTTCCTATTTTGAATTATTTCATGTCTTCTAATACGTGTTTTATATGAAAACTATGTATCTAATAGCTAAAAAGGAAAAACGTTCGCTTCAATAATTTATGAGCTAACTGAAGAATTTCAACAAAGCTAATTTTATTTTATTTAAAGAAAAAAATTCACCATTAATATGAAAAAATGTCATTGTTTACTTGAAAATAATTTATTATTGTGAATAATTAAATCTTCTGCATATATTTGATCAAAATTTGATTCTTAAAATAGAAAAAAAGACCCATTCCAATATAAGTAAATACATAAATAAAAAAAAAAAATACAAAAATAAGTTCTCTTATGCTATATAGAAAAGAGTATATATTAGAATTAAGTATATTAATAATAAAAAAAAACCCTGCAAATAAATGGTTGAAAAGATAAAAAGATTAAAACAAGAAAAAAAGAAGATAAATGTAATTTGCAGGTTCAACGCACAAGTTACTCATAAAATTTAGAATTCTATACCATAACAAAAATGCATAACTGCAGTCTTAAAAAAATATATGTAATAAAAAAAGAGGAGAAAAACCCCAATAGAATTTCAAATGATTTTCACTTTGAAATAAAATTGTCCTTGCTTTCACCAGATGATTTTTTAGAACAATTTTGCATTATTCAATTCCTTCTAATAGCTCACACGTTCCCTATATATATATATCTTGTTCAAATTTTCAATCGTTAAACAAATTCTTTTTATTCATCCACTCAAGTTCAAATACATTTTTTTTAATGATTTGATGTTAATACAGTTTTTTCAAATATTTATTCTGTAATTAAATTTTATTAATTATAGTTTTTTTTAGATTTAAGTTGCATGCATCTAATAATAGATGGCTCCAGATAAAGTTAAAAAAAGTGAATGAACATTATTTATAAAGGACTTTCTGCAATATCAGTTAAAAAAAAAATAGGAATTCACTTTAAAAAAAATTATCATGTTACTTGTTTAATGATAAGTCTTGAAACAAATTTAAATATGTATAAAAAAAATTGTGAAAGAAATTTTAAAAAATTAATCAATAAGAATAACTGAAAGTCTTCCAGGACACGGAAAACCGAACTCTTTAAAACAATCCCCATAATTTTAAAGGTAAAAAGAGTTTTAAAATACACATTCTTTTTTACACAAAAATATATACTTGAATTATAAATGTTCCGCAACTAATGATACATAGTTAGTATTCTTTAAATGTTTTCCAACACAAATCATGCATAAAAGAGTTATATATTTATTTTTTTCTAGCAAAATTTAAAAGTATTGCTAAGTAATACTTAAAATAATTTAAAGGTATTGTTATATAATTGTTAATAATAAAATTTTACTATATGCACTATGCTAAACTTAGAACTTATACTTGATATATATAGAATGTTACAGAATGTTTTGAAAGATTTTCAGTTTGATTTTAGGAACAATATATTTGTAGTTTTATTTTATACCTGAATATTTTTGATATAAATAAAATCTCACTATACAGAAAAAAATTTAAAAATATATAATGAGTGATTTATATTGCTTGAAAAAAAAGAACATTAAATTCACAATTAAATCTGCAATTCTCAATTTCAAAAGATTTGTAATTGTTACTGTAACAGTTAGAAAGTTAATTAAGATAATAATTACCACTGATGTTATTTGTTTCACTTTTTCATTAAAACTATCAATTATTTTAATTACTCTTTCTTATTAAAACATCTAATTATTATTTTAGATAATCAATCCATGAAAATGTAAAGTCCCAAGCCATTTACTTCTTTTGAAAAAGTATTTATGTGATATCCATACTAGATTTCCATTATTTTTTTATATTTCATGTTTACAGTATCATTTATTTCCAATTAGTAAATAATAATTAGGATGATTAGATTAAAAAGATACAAATTGTATTGTCTTTTAACGAAAATGTTATAACATTTAACATCAAAGAGACGATCTTTCACACCTCTTAATTAATAGGAATTGAAGTTAATTTAGATAAAACTTAATTGATGCTGTTCTCCTAATTAGACAGAATCTAAAACTAAATTAACTCCCTCAAATATAAATTAATTTTTTTAAGTTAAATCTCTAGGGATATTTTCAAAATCACAATGAATACTTATGCTACATTCTTTTCAAATATTTCTTTTACCAGAAATGGCAACGTGTTAAAAAAAAGAAATGGATATCACAGCGAAGTAGTAATTTAAGTAATTTAAAAATGAAAGAGGTGTATATTTTAGAGCTCCGTAGAAAATAAATTGCTCCAACTTTAAAATGAATCTCGACTTCAAAGAGAATTTGTAGAATGTGAAAATTTTATAAATTGCTTGACGCTTCAATATGTTGTATTTAATTATTTAAAAGAGAAACTAAATCATCTATTCTTCACACTTCTGAGCAAAAATTAGAAAGTAATTTATATAAATCAAAAACAAAGTGTTTGTTTTATTTATAAATAATGAACTTTCTTAATAATTTAAAAAATACATAAATAAATAATTAAAGAGTTTGTTACATCAAATGTTCTGAAAAAACAACCTCTGTTATTCTTTAAACATAATATTTTTTTTTTTTGAAAGCAGATATAATTACTGATTAACATTGGCTTTTCTGTTTTTTATAAATTGTTGATATTTCACAACTTTTTAAAGTATACATTTATTTTTCAACAATAATACATGAGCGAGATCTATTTACCTTTAATATTTAAATTATTATGATATAACTAGCAAAATCTTAGCATTAAATTATATGTATCAATTAAACGATTGTGCATTAGAAATTTAATTAGCTCAATCTTTCTGAACTTCTTAACTATTTTCCATCCATTAGATTTATCTAATTTATGAATGCTATGAAGACCCAGATATCAAAGAATTTATTAAGATCAATAGATTAAACTAGGCTGCTCATATATTTAGAATGAATGATTAAACACTGTAAAAGGCTCCTTTTGTCAAAGCCACGGGGACAAAGAGGAAGACCCAAGTTGTCATGGATAGACGCAGTTGAAAAATATTTTGTTGTACTAAAGGTTGAGAATTAGAGGACCTTTGTCACAAAAAGGAATGCATGAAAATCTCTTCAAAGGAAAGCCTTGACCCACTCTGGGCTGTCGTGTTACTGAATGATGATGAGATTTACTAGCTTTTTGATACTAACATTTTTTTTCTCCAATAATTCTAATATTATGGGATTCTATGCTACGTATGCATATGTTTTAAGAGAAACTACTCATTTCACAAAATTTAAATAACGTTTCTTTATGTTGCATAACAAGGAATCGCTTTCTTTGGACAGCTTTAGGTTGTAGTTTCTGGATTAATAAGATCATTTCTATTCTTTAAGATCATAAAAACTTATTTTTATAATTATGATTCTTCTTCTTCAGTGGGGCAACAGGCCCTCGGTGGCAATGGCCGTTTGCCTACTGACAGATTTTCGAGACAAGAGATGTCTTTTTTTACGGGGTAGGGTTGTCAGCCCTACGCCCAACGCTGTACACTCTTATTAGACCGGTACCTACGTTTTAAAGTGGATTTAAAGTGTCCAAATTTTAAAGTGTCAAAAACTCCATGGCACCACCGGACTCGACTCCGTAACCTGTAGTACCGAGCGTCAGTCACTCGGTCATCAGGTCCCCATTATGATATAATAGCTCCTCATCATATTCAGCACATTGACAAACAAATAAAGGGTGAATCAAAATTCTTACAAGAGGTAGCGCTTTTAATAAAGAGTACAAAGGGAATGGTTTTGGTTTTTGGAAACGATTTTGTATACCCCCGCCCACCCCGAACAAAAAAGCCTAAAGGCGTTTTGAAAATAAATCAGCTTTTTCATTACCAAAATATTCAGTTTATTTAAGATGATTAAGGATTCCAATATTACTTCCATTATAAGATAAAAAGGATGTTTAAAATGAGATAATCGAATATTTTAGAAAGGTATGGTGAATGTCCCCTTGAAAATAAAAAGTACTAATCCAAATACGTTAAATCTTGAGGCTGCTAGACTATATATAAAAAAAAAAAACATTTGAAATTTAAAAATGTCAAAAATAAATTATTTCCTAGCCACAAGACTAACCTAACCTATTCTCATCAGTAAAAAAAATATTTTTTAATAATATTCCATTGTATCTAATCGTACGTAATTTAATCTATCCTCTGGCAAAAAAAAAACCCATCTTAAAATAATGAAATCAGATAGCCGACAGGTAAATTTAAAAAAGAGGCATAATACCTTCAAACTCGTCAAGATTATCTTCTCAATGTATGACACTATCTCAGGAAGAATCTTTATCTCATGAGTGAGAGATCATTGTTTGTTCTATCTCTTTGTTCCTGCAGATGTCAAGCAAACTCTTTTGTGTTGACACTCAATTCAACGGCTTATCATGGAAAATAAAAATTAAGAAAGCAGTATTTGAGTTGGGAGGTAAATATTGATAAAATATTAATTTTGTTTGGATAACACGTGTTGAAGTTTTTATGCATTGATAAAAATATACTGACAAAAAAGTAAGCTTTCCTTGCATTTTTATTTTGAATGACTGTTTTAGTTTTTTTATGTTAGTTTCATTACATTAGCATATTGTTTTACTAACTATTACCATGATTAACGCAAAATTGTAAATCTCCTTTAATCATTTTTTTTAAACTTAACTTTCAATCTTTGCAGATTAACGCGAATAGTTAAGTTGCTGTAATGATATTCAAAATTTCTAATAATATTATGTGAAAAACGCCCCTCTTGTAGGCTAATGAGATAAAGAAAATAAATGGATAATGAATATAAGATAATGATGAAATAAATGGATCAGAGTTTGATTCTGTTCCTACAAAGTGCATTATAGCTTTCAGAAAAGTTTAAACTTAATGACCATTGTGAATGTGTGTGTGACAACACTGATAGACAAGCCACTTTATTTAAGTTTTCTGTATTTTTTTTTTTTCACATGCAAACATTGAAAGTTTCTCAGATGGCATTACTGTATTTAATTGACTATTCATGAAACACTAAATAGAACACAAAATTACAGAGGCATTTTTTTTTTTTTCGTTTAGACTGATAAAAGCAGTGTCCTTAAAATTTGATAAAATATAACGGTGAGCATGTGACATTATCATGGTTTTTCTTATCCCACTTGGTGGACAGCAACATCTAAGCCAAGTCCAAGAACCCTGTGTCTTAAACTGATGAATTCCGATAAAGGTTACAAAATGTAGCTTCTTTTATCTTTGACCATGTGGCACAAAGATATGGGGCACCCAAAGAGAGAAGTCTGAATTTATCCCCATGTTAGTGGCCTTTTACGACGTGTATGGGCTACAATGGGGCTATTCTAACCGGACCCCACACAGGGTCATCTTTTGTATTTTGTAACATAAAGAATGTTCCAATTCTTTTCAGACTTCTTTACTAAAACTTTCCTTTTCTTAACTTGGCCTTTTATCATTTTCATACCAAAAATCATTTTCACTGAATTAAACCTTTATTTACCTTATTTTATCTGCAGTCTATCTGTGTGTACATTTGGCAGAACTATTTCCTCGTTATATAAAATGACAAGATTCAAAATCAGCAAAAGTTCAAGGAAATTTGTAAAAAGAATATTTTCTATCTATAATTTTATTAAAAAATTACCTTCAAAATTTTTTTTTTTTGGGAAAATAAGAAAATTATTATCTCAAAAATCTCCAGAAAATAGTTTTAAAACTAGCGTAAGATCACGATTACAGGACATTCCCAATTATTGGAAAAATAACTAGGTTGTTGATATAATTGTATTGGTTTATAATGTTTTAATTACTGCTTTATATATTGTTGTTGTATCTCATTCCACTTTGTCGACAGCAAGAACAAGTCCATGAACCCGTGTGTACTTAGACCAACGAGTCATGATCAAGAGTAAAAATGGAGCTTTTTTTATCTTTGACTTTGTGGCACATAGAAATGGGACACATAAAGGAAGAAGCTTGCTTTACCCCACCCGGCTGTAACCCTGGGAACCCATTTGAGTCGCCTGCTACGAAATATATGGTGTATACTGATGCTATTCTAACCCGGACCCTCACATAATTATATTTCAATTAAAAGTTGATATTGATTTGTTTGTCGCTGTACGGACGTTTTTGCACACTTTAGGCTAATTAGATCGGGAACTATAGTTTACCACTTACTAACATCCATTTTCCCGCAATGATTTGAACTTGAAATCTGTGGTACCAAAGGCCAGAGTGCTAGCCAATTGGCCATCAGGCAGTTAGTTGGTATTGAAGAACATTTCTACATCTGTTTTTGCTTTATAAATCAAATGTGTAGTTGCGATGTCTTTTAAAGAAAATAATCGAGATTTTTTTTTGTTTATAAAGCAACAAACTTTTGCAGTTTATTCCTAATTTTGAAAACTATATTTTAAAGAATAATACGCAGACTCAAATGTGCAGTTGCATTCTCACCAATCTTAAGATGCTTTATGGACAAAATCTCATACGTACCAAATTGGTTACGATTCGTGTCATCAGAAGTATTTGTCGATTCTCAAAGTGTGAGGAGATTCATCTAATTAAATTTGTAATGGTTGGTATTCTCTCCTTTCGAGAAACAAATAAAATTTTTCTCATATAAAAATTTTAGGAAAGAGGAATTCGAGTAATTCCTCGCGTGACTTAAGGAATTCTTGAATAAACTTTTAAGACAGTTTCAAGTTCAATTTCCATTAAAGAATTCCTCGAGGCAATACTCTCAGAGTAAATATGTCATTTCGCGTAAAAGGATTTATTTTTACCTGCCAGAATGAATTCATTTTAATTCTTTCAATCGCAATGAATGTCAGTAACTGAAAATTACTATCAGTAACTATTCAAGAGCGATTTTGAAGTTGTGGATTTTAAATTCATACTGATATTTTGTATGTTTTTCGGACTCATCATCCAGTAGCGGCCTGAAGGTCAATTAGCTAGCGCTCTGGTCATTGTTACCATAGGCTTCATGTTCGAATCCTGGCGGTGGCTTGGATATTTGTAGGTGGTACGAATCCACTTTTAAATTGTAGATCCCGGTCTAATTAGTCTAGAGTGTGCATAAAATCACCGTAGAGCTACAAACCAAACCAATCATAATCCAGTAAAAGTGCCAGTAAGAAGGCGAGGGTTTAATATCTGTTTCTCGCGTGTGTTGCTGATATACTTGATAATGATTACGGCAAAGGAAACCGCATTGACAGCCAACATATATAGTTGATATTTTTTTTTTTTACCTTTTTTCCAACATGGCAGATCACAAGGCGCATGGCAGACCTATGTACATTCTTCAAGCTTACCGATTATTCTATCACGCGTGAGGTCTTTCAGATGATTTCTTACCATATGTACTCGAGCTTGCAGATTATGTCTTTAATAACACCCTCCGTTTAATGCAGTTTGCATTGAAAAGTGTTTTTTTGTTCGTGATCTTGACATACGAATCTTTGTGCAGGTCGTAACAAACTTTTCTATACAATTTCATAGAATGTCTGTTTAAAAGTTTATCGTTGTTCACGTTAATTATCGTTGTTTACATGCAAATGTACTTATAACCACATTTTCAAATACTTCCATGAATATTTTCAAAGAGATTAATAAGAATTTAATTATTAATGTTCTAGTATTCCAATCTCAAAACATTTTCAGATATTATTAGCATTAGTTATACAAATTTAATGGTTACAAGTGTTGCACACAGCCAACATATGTTCAACAACAAAAAATATTAAGACTGGTTTCAACTCTATGAAACACATTCCTTCAACGTCTAATTAGATTACTATCAGTCAAATTTATAATCAAAACATACATGTAATAATTTATTATATTTGTGAAGCACAATGGTATACCTTTGGAATCTCAATAAAGCGATATATGTAATTGAGCTTCAGCATTTCTCTGAATTTTGTTTCCAACAAGTAAATTTAATACAGTATCCCAATGTCAGCCACATAAGTTTTTACTCCTTCCAAGATATAAGATTAAAAAAAAAAAATGAAACTGTCAACTCTACTTCTTTAATAAAAGTTTTTAATGCAAAGAAAAGCAGTGAAAGCTCTTACGTTTAGAATTCCCTCTGAAAATGTACACTTTTTCTTGGCAGATTTGCCGTGGGTGCTATTCTTCCCAGTGACCCCTCTGCTGTGAGCGAGACACAAACCAAGAACTGTTATTTTCTTGTCAATACGTTCCTTGAATAACACTCGCCATCTCATCATTTGTGACAAGATTTTTATTAAACACGTAATATCAAAAGAGCCTGTTTGCCCCAAGAACTATCAGACAGGAAAATGTGAAATTGCAACTTGGATAAGAGCCAAGATGTACTTTTTGTGTACACACATATATATTTTTGTTAAAGAAAGTAAATGTTTCTTTAAGATGAAGCATTTCGGGTGTTATTACATTTCGTATATTTTGATAAATTCAAGAAGTGCCAGGCGACGAAGTGGCTGCAATATTTGTAGATATAAACTTTTGCAAAAGAATTTTAATCTTGAAAGTGCTTCTTATTATTTCAAATCCAATTGTTTCATTTTGCAGTTACATCGACTGAAGCTCTAAGGCTTGAGTTTTGTAATTTCATGCACCACCCGAAAGTTTAAGAAAACTTATTATTGGATTTTTATACTTATTAGTTTCAAAATTTTTGTAAGTTTGCCGATCTGTTTTTAATTGTTTTTCGGGTGATAACATTTCATTTTTTTTTTCTTCTAATGCAGCTGGCAAATCGTGATCTTTCGCCATAAAGGCTGCGCCGATGTTACTCACTTTGCATTACCCAGGGGGCGCGTGTAACTTGATGGTAAGCCACGGAGGCGGAGTAACGATGCCCCCGCAGCGCTCTACGATCCTGTTAGGACCGGGACCTACGGCTTAAAGTGGATTCCGAACCACTACAAACATCCATGGCAAAGTCAGGATTTGAACCCGATACCTGTGGTACCGAACGCCAGAGCGCTAGCCATTCGGCCATCAGGCCCCTGATAACATTTCATAAAGGATAATATAAAGGATTATTAAAAATAATTAAAACAAATAGGATTATTGTATAAAATTGTAAAATTTTATTTTTTAATATGTTTTGTAGAAATAAATAGGGGCCTGTTGGCCAAGTTATTAGAACTCTGGCGCTTGGTGCTTCGGGATCCCAGCGGTGCCATGGATGCCCTTAGTGGTTCTTTAAACCTTAGGTCCTCGTCTAATATGACTATAAGGAGTAGGATTGACAAACCTGAAACATAAAAATAAAAAAAAATCTGTTGTTTCGAAATCTGCCTGGTGGCAGACGGCCTTGGTACAAAATGTGGTGGAGTGTTAGTGCCGGGGGAGTTAATTTTATATGAATTATATTTTATTTCTACAAACTTTCTTACAAAAAATATAACTACTTTGGTTTCTCGTAATTCCTGCTAATTTTAAACTTGACCAAACAGTTGAAAGTTTACTATCGTATTACTAAAGATAGCTTTTTTTTCCATTTAATGTAACGCATGCTTACATTAATATTTAGGTATCCTTGTAAATGTATATGTTTACCCATCAAATCGATGTGTTTATTATAGTTTTACATATATATGAGTGTAGTTTGATTTTAGTAATCTTGTGATTAATTTTGGCCCGATGTTTATTCTTCTTCGTTGGCGCAACATCCCCATGATGCGCAAGGACGTCTGCCTGAGATTTCGAGATATATGTGTTATTTTTACAGGGTTGGATTCTCAGCTCTACGCCCAATTCCATAGTCATATTAGATCGGGACCAACGTTTTAAAGTGTATTCAGAAACTGTACAAGCATCCATGGCACCTATGGAAACCGAAACCTGTGGCTCTGTGCACCAGAGCACAAGTTACTCAGCCATCAGGCCGCCGATGTCTATTATTATGCTAAAAAAATTAATTAATTGATTTAATTAATTCAAAATTTTGTTTTCAGTCTTCATGCTTGATTGTAGGTCTATGCTATTTTAAAATATTTTGTTGCAGGTGTGTGAAAGTACACTGGTGTGTAAACACGACTCCATTGATCAGTTGTCCAGTTTTGTGCTCTCTGCACCTCTGTAAACGGTGGCGTCGGTGGCCAACTTTCAACGGGACGCAGCGTTCAGGACGGCGGGCGAATAGGCCCACTTTGTGAAGGCGTCTGGCCACAGTAAACCGCGACACTTGTCACCCCGTTGCTGTACAGAATTGCTGATCAATGGCGCTTGCTGACTGCTGTTCGGCCTCTTTTTCGCCTGCAGGACGATATATCGGTCATCCCCTGCAGTTGTCTTCCTCGGGCGGCCACCACCAACCTTTCTAACAGCTGTACCTGTGGTTTGGAACGCTTTCAAGCGCGCGAAACGACGCTTTTGTTGATTCCGAACTCTGCAGCTACACTGGTGACAGTACACCTCTCTCTCCAGCTTTCCGATCATTCTTCCACGTGTGAAGTCGTCCAGGTGATTTCTGCTAGCCATATTTCACGAAATGACTCACTGGACTTGCAGCGAATATGTTGAATTGCGTCTCCGTCCTTCCTTTTATTCTACTGTTGAGCTGCGCTCTCCGACATCACGCGTTTTTGCGTACGTTCACGTCGCCTCCGATTTTTCGTTCCTGATATTTGCATACGCACGACGTTTCTACTGACTTGCGTGTTCATTGTACTGATCTAAAGAACTCCTTTTTTTTTTTGCAATTTCATGGCTATCTGCTAAATTTTTGCATTGTTGCTTAAGTTTGCACACCAGTGTAAAAATAAAATAGCCAAATTGGGAAACCATGTATTAGATCTCGAATAGCTGATACTCCAAACTTTAATGCATTTGTCAGTGTCAAACATGATTTTCTTTTGATATGCTGTATTGAAATTTAATTTATGTGACATAAGCCTGATTTTTTTTTGTTTGTGAGTGACATGTACGATTAGAGACGCGTGTTTTTCACTTTTAAGTGCACTATGTTGTTGAAACTATTTTGCTGATTTCCGATTCCTCATTACGATGGAAAAAAATGTCGAAGTGTTCTGCCATTTTTTATTTAAAGAAAACAACTACTTTTTTTTTAGAAGAGATTTAGGAAACTCCCGTTTCTATATATATAAACTTTTTAAATAAATAACCTTTACTCGAAGCTTTCGTGTTTTCCCCATCTCTCCCATTGCGCTAATTTTCTTTAAAAAATGAGGGGCTTTAACTAACATTTTAGTAAAGAAAATCTTTCAGATAAAATAATTAGCCAATTAATTATAATAATAGCGCTATGCAATTGACCATTTGCCGCTGCGCCAATGAAGAAAACAAGTGGTTTGAGGCCATAGTTTAAAAAATTGAATTATTACAATTATGGCTTTTTTAACATTAAAACTCGATTCAGTTTATGGTCAGAATTAGTAAAGGCTTCATAATTTAATATCATGATATAAAATTAAATCTTATGAAATAATTTTTGCTTTATTATCAACTATGAGCTAAAACAGCAATACGTAACT